>QVTF01006279.1:0-27583 GCA_003573665.1 Oxygymnocypris stewartii
CACACTCTCACACACTCACGCACACACACGCACAATCTCACACTCACGCACACACACACACACTCACGCACACACACACACACTCACGCACACTCACACACACACACTCTCACACACACACACACACACACTCTCGCACGCACACTCACGCACACTCACGCACACACACACACACACACACACACACACTCTCACACACACACACACTCACACACACACACACACACGCACGCACACTCTCACACACACTCTCATACACTCTCACACACACTCACGCACACACACAATCTCACACACTCACACTCGCGCACTCACTCTCGCGCACACACTCACTCTCGCGCACACACTCTCACACACACAAACACTCACGCACGCACACACACGCACAATCTCACACACACACACACTCACGCACACACACACACACACATTCACGCACACTCACACACACACACACACTCTCACACACACACTCTCGCACGCACACTCACGCACACACACACACACACACACACACACACTCTCACACACACACACACACACACTCTCACACACACACACTCTCACACACACACACGCACGCACACTCTCACACACACACACACACACACACACACACACATACACACACACACTTCCTGTAGGGCTCATGTCACATACTACATGCATACTGTGACCTGCCTGTAGTGTGCATATATCCTCTTTGCTTTTATGTGTGTGTGTGTTCCTGTGTGGCTCAGTGGCTCAGCATTGCGTCAGCAGCGCAAAAGGTTGTGGGTTCGATTCCCAGGGAACACACATACTAATGAAAATGTATAACCTGAATGCAATTGTAAGTCTGCTAAATGCATAAATGTAAATGTATGGGTGCGTTTGCTGTGTATGCAGCCATGCTCACATGCAGTAAAAACACCCTCCCTTGCAAATCTCTGCATGGACAAAAGCACTCATCTACTAATACCCACGAGGCCTTGGAGGGCCGTAAGCAATGGTGCATGTTCTACTTCCTGTGTCTCTTCCTGTTAGAAGCAGGGCTGCTGAATTCAAACCCATTCATTCCTCCTCATTTCAATGCAGAGCTAAATGTAATACAATTGACTGCATTACTCTTTATGAGAACAACTCAAACCACTTCCAGTAACCATACAGTGAGTTTATAATACTTGAGTCTTCATAGGCCACATGCCCACTGTTCTTGATAAATGCAACATGATTTAAAATATAATAATTATTAATATAATATACATGGTGAGTACATGGCAATTTAGCTTTCAATGTCTGAATTTCACAGTGTGTTTGTTTCGAATAATTAGTGAGTTCAGTAAATATTGATAAATATTGCTGTTACTGAAAGTAAGTCGTGGTGGGTCAAAACTGCATTGAGGAAAAAACACAGATAAGCCAAATTTTTTCATTACAATATCACACTTATCTTAAACATGCGGCGACTTTTATTTCTGAAGTGAATTTTATAATGCAATTAATATCAAGTTTGTAAAACATGCACAAAATGCACACGTTTTGATTTGGTCCACATACTGGCAGTTTTAATTTCGCTTTAAATTTGTCATTGCTAGGCGGTTTTTAATTATTTTTCATAATAAATACCCCCATAATTAGTTTGTTTTCTATATTTGTGTTTTTCACCCTATTCTGAATAATGTTTTATTTCAAATATAATTTCTGGAGTGAGAGAAACTAAAATACATGTTTATAGTGTTTATAATGCCATTTTATTTAATTTGCTAGGATATAAAAAAAAAATAATAATAAAATGTACTTCTGTGTTAATGTTTTTACCCGGTCCAAGTTATTTTCTGTAAAATACAGTAATTATATGAGATGTGCACACGATAGATATGTGAATGTTTGACACAATATTTACTTAATTTATTCATTAAATGTTTGTAAACGGCACATGTAGACATTTTAAAGCAATATTGTCACTTATTTGAGTATAATTGAGATATAGTTTAGCAAATATTTAATATTTTGTTTTAATTTTAGTTACATATTTAGTCATTTTGTTTGTATTTAGTAGGTGTGTGTGTGAGTGTGTGTAAATACAAAAAAAAAATTAAGTTCTAGGTAATTTAGTGCTTCAAGCTAATATATTTAATTTGATTTTAATGAACTTTTAATGGATTTAAGTTCGCTGTAATAACCCTGGTCTTCACCCTCATGTTTTCTTTCTGTAGAAACAGCTTCTGATCTTTACAGTAAAGTCCTCCCGGCGAGCTGAAGCGATATTTATGTTTTCACACACTAATAGTTTGGAGTAACTTGGAAATTATGACGAATATCTTCGTTTATGTTCCATGGAAGGAAGTCATTTTGGTTTTGTAAAGACATTTTCTTTTTGAGTGAACTATTGCTGTAATCGGTCAATTAGACACAGCTGATCATCTCAAACACCCAAATTATGCTTATATAATACATGCATAACCACTATTATTATTCTTTGTGTGTGTTTCGGGTATCAAAATAAAAGTCCTTAAAGCTTAATACAGCTGATTTAATTTTTCTAACCAAAACATAATCATACATTTTTACCATGATTTACAGACGACACCCACTAAAACATCATTCACTTTAACAATAGTTCATAATCCAACAAATCTAGTCTGGCAAAATATATTAATGGACATTTTTTTTTAAGTTTCTCCTGGAATTTTTTATCTTTCATTAAATTGAAAAATTCTATATAATTGTTATTAATATTTTCATTATTGTTATTGTAAGTATATAGGTACATGTTGGTTGTTTTAGTTCAACTACTGTAACCAATATATATAGAAATTATATTGTAATCATAATTTGCCATTAATATAGTCATTAGTGTTGATATGACGTTAAATCATAAATATCAATCTTTGCCACTATCCTTCAAACCACTAGGTTTGATATATTTGCCTGTGAAATGTTTTAATTTAAAATATAACATTTAGTGTAGTCACGTAAGTATGTTTAATTTTTGTTACGCTGAGGGACGATGAAACATTGTTTCACCCATACGTTTTTTTTTTTTTTTACAAAAGTTATTTTGAAAAATGAACGTAGTCTCTTGCATTTAATATGCATCCTATGTAAATAATCATTTAGTGAGTTGAATGTGAAGCGAACCCGTCTCATATATAACCTCGTGAGTTGAGTCAGTGTTTACCTGTTGAAGTCCTCTGTTCTTAACACTGCTCTTATTGTCTCTAAGGCTCTCTAATAGTGCCTCTATTTTTACTCTCCCTGTCCTCATCTATTTCTCTTTCCCTTCATTTTTCCTGGTTCTCTCCGCGTGTCTCCAGCTGTCTGTGGTGTTGGCCGCTCTCCAGGAATGGGCAGATGGCTCTGTAATTGGGAATGCATCTTGCTCTCCGTTTCTCTCTTTATTTCTTTCTTGTGTTCATGCATCTCCTTCGTTCTCTCGTCTTCGATTTCATTTTCAGTTTATTTCACGTGGTTCTTCTTTCTTTGGATTTCTCCATCATTGACATCAGATCGCTGGTGCATTGCTGGTTTTTGACCCTTTGTTGTGTTTAATTGGCTTGTAATTTGGTCGCATGTTCATTTATATGAACACGCTTTCGTGGCTAGGCAGGCGTGCATTGTTGGTTCTTTTGTTTTAGCGAAGAACAAAGTATATACTGTGTTTTCACATCATGCCTTTGTGTGAAAACTAAAGACGATCTCAAGGGCCTGAACAACTAGTCGTATTAAGAAAACCCGATTTAATCAAGTGTGCTTCACTTCAAACACTTTATTATTATTATTATAAAAAAGATTGATTGAGAATGCAACAAAATGCTAGTCATATGTTAAAGAACATTCTGTGAAAATTCAACCTTTTATATATTTAATATTGACTGAGTAAGGTCAAAGATTGAAATAAATGTTAGAAATCAAACGTTGATGCTTGCTTTCTCATGATTAGATTTCACAGAGAGGGTCACACACACACTCACACACACACACACACACACACAACACACACACACACACACACACACACACACACACTCACACACACACACACACACACTCACACACACCACACTCACACACCACACACACACACACACCCACACCACACACACACACACAACACACCACACACACACACACACACTCACACACACAACACACAACCACACACACACAACACACACACACAACACACACACACACACACACACACACACACACACACAGACACACTCACACACACCACACACACTCACACACACACACACACACACACACACTCACACCACCACACACACCACACACACACACACACACATACTCACACACACACAAACACACACACACACACTCACATATACATTTATATTACTTGTATTCTATAAATTTAAGTAAATTATATTTAAAAAAATGAAATTATATATTATTAAATAAAAAGTTATATATTTAATAAATAAAAAACATTAAATTAAAATTAACATGTTTAAAAAATTAACACATTTCCTTTTTATTTACAAGAATTACATTAAATAAAAATAGAAATGCATATCTTATTACAATTTTAACATTTATGTTTCTATTTTATAATAATAATACAAAAAAATAATAATATATATACACCTTTTTCTAAGTAAAAAATATGTTTTTACCATTTTATAAATATGTTTTGCTACATGTATTTTGTTTATATGACAACAGAAATGGTGACTAAAGCTATATAGAAATGTATATTTTAATAAAATAGTAGCTATAAATGTATTTTAGGAAATTGTGAGGTACAGCTTCTTGACTGGAAAATATTTAAATATTGAATCAGTTTGTTTTAATTCTAAATTAAAGTGTATATAGTATTATCATATTTTCAAACATGTAAAGGGGATATTCTTTGGAAACGTGGAGGTTGTTTTGGGTGCTGCCTGCGGTTCCTCTCCTCTGCTCTGTATGTGGTCTTCGGTGTTATTTTGGACTTTCCCTTGAGTCAGGGTTCGTTCTCTGAATGTTTCCTAATGTATTACACATGCACACATACTGCGGCTGAAGCAGAACCGCATCTTCTGGACGATCAGATGGCTTTGGTGGGCTCTGCATCACATTCCCATGACCTGAATCTCAGCTTTGGTTTCTTCTGTCTGGCAGGTTTATCCCGGTTCCACCGGCGAGGACTATAACCCGGATGGCAACGGATACCCCGGATCCAAAGCTGGACACCTTTATTCAGGCTCTTTCTGGCCAGGTATGTGCTCAGACGAGGATGGCTGCTTTCTGATTAGATGGTTATTTGAGTAATAGGACAAACTTAGCATTGCATCACCTAAAATGATCTTTTGAGTGTTTTTGTGCATTTTTATTTGTATTGCAACTTGTATCTTTAGTTAACTTTTCATATTTTTATGTTTCTTGTATTAACTGAGTGGACATCTTTTTTTTTTAACCATATTTTCACCTTATTTTATAAGACTTTTCAATCAAGTATATTTGATCCAGATTGCATGTTTCAATTCATATTAGAGCAACAACTTATATATTACATATACAATATAGAAACACATATCAGAGCACAAATGTAAATATTGAATTAGATATAAAATATAATAACACTATAAAAGAAGTTTCTCATATTCTTTTGCAGTATTTTGTTGGTGCTATATTCGTAATATTATAAGTTACACATTGCATCACCTAAAATAATTAGTGATATTTTGCTTTTGTGTGTGTTTTCTGCCGTCTCTGAATTATATTGCAACATGTATTGTGTAATTATTTCATATTATTATGCTTCTTGTAATTAGCTGAGTGGAAATATTTTTTTAAACCATATTTTATTTCCAAATGGACTTTACAATCAAGCATATTTGGTCCAGATTGCATGTGAATTATATATACGAAAATATTGAAATATATACAATATAATAACACTATAATAAAAAAAAAATCGGTGGAATTTTCATAATATTAAACTTTTCCTACGTTGCTAGTTTTATATCTCGTGATCATTTGCAGTAATTTGTTGTTGTTATTAGTAATATTATAAGTTATACATTGCATCACCTAAATAATTAATGTGACATTTTGCATTTAAAAGTTTTTTCCTGCCCTATTTTTTTTGCATAGCAACACATATTTTGCATAAAAAGTTCATATTTATACTCTATCCTTTGTTAATTTATTGAAATGTTCTTTTTTTTAATGAATACATTTTAACCCTATATTCACCCTGTCTTAGAAGTAGACATTTAAAATATACTTTGGAATAATGCATATTGTGCGTTTCAATTCATGTTCGAGCTAATACATAAATATTTAAATATATATCCAATATAAAAAAGCTGTGATAAAACAACAGGAGCCACGAATGCTGCACTGGTCTCTTCACGTAATCTTTGGATATTTTCAATTCAAAATGATTTGTAAAGTGCTTTTCACGAAACAATCGTTGCAAAGCAGCTGTACAGGAAATTAAGTTTCTACAATAGATTTAATATTGCAGAAACTTAATATATTTAACTTATGGCAAAATTAGGTTAATTCTGTATATTCTCTGAGGGGTTGGCGTCATCTTGGATCATATTTGGAGGTAAATATCAAACTGAGAGGATGAAATACTCCAAGGCACTCGTGTAGTAAAACTAAAAGCCTTTAATTAGCTGGGCTAAATCATTAAAACTTCTTCAGGATACACAGCAATTGTTCAAATAAGTGTTCTTAATTAGTTAGCAATCAAAGACAGCTGGTTAATCAATGGGAGTGGCTAAAGCTTTCCTCATTGTACAAAACATACCAATATTCAAAAATATATATTTATTAAAAAAGCTGTAATTATAAAAAAACATTAATTTTTGGTCAAATAGTTGTGCATTGTGATTAATAATATATTCTAGTATGATATCTTAAAATATAACTATGCGCTATCTTATCATATAAAATTGTTTAAACTCAGTATTTCATGGCTATTTGATTATTTCAGTATAAGTGGCCGTGTAATAAGCGGAGTAATGAAGCATCAGTGTCTGCTACTTTTGCAGTAATTTTACAGTTAATCTTCCGGCCGGTTTCTTTGGATTACATGTTTTGATGAGGGTTTTTTGTTGTTGTGTTTTGGTTTCTCAGATGGGCTTCCGGATCATTGGGGACCGTCTGGTTATTCTCCTGTCATGAGTAACTCTCCTCACATCGGTCAGCCGGCCCCGTTCCCCTCCATGAACCCACAGGTGAGCCCAGCGCGTGTGTGTGTGTGTGTGTGTGTGTGTGTGTGGGAGAGTGGGTGTGTGTGTGTGGAGAGTGTGTGTGTGTGTGCGTGAGAGAGTGTGTGTGCGTGAGAGAGTGTGTGTGCGTGGGAGAGTGTGTGTGTGTGGGAGAGTGTGTGTGTGTGGGAGAGTGTGTGCGTGAGAGAGTGTGTGTGCGTGAGAGGTGTGTGTGCGTGAGAGAGTGTGTGTGCGTGAGAGAGTGTGTGTGCGTGAGAGTGTGTGTGCGTGAGAGTGTGTGTGTGTGAGTGTGTGTGGTGGGTGTGTGTGTGGGGTGTGTGTGTGTGGTTGTGTGAGAGAGTGGGTGTGAGAGAGAGTGTGTGAGGGTGTGTGTGTGTGAGTGTGTGTGTGATTATATACAGCCATGTTAAAAAGTTAGGACACTGTAATGAATTTCATGTTTTTTCAGGACATAAAAAAAAAGAACCGGTTATTTCCAGGTATTAAAATTTGGAAAATAAAACCTCAGATGTACAACAACACATGACATATTGCACCGTGCCATTGTTTATTTAACAAAAATAAAGCCAACATGGAAAAGCCATGTCTGACAAAGTTAGGACACCCTTACTGTTAACATAGGAATTAAGAGGGTAAGTATCAGTCAGGCCTTTGATTAACTGATCAGCAGCAAGTGTGAGCATCTCTATCTGCTTGTTAATCTGGCATCTCCACGTCCAAGCGCTCTATCAGAGACCACGAGAAAACAACAAAAGGTGCTAATATACACTCGCAATGTGATTTAATACTACCAAAAAATTCAATTTTAACTTTTAACTCAGAAATCCCAGATAGCCTAAGAAATATAAATAAATACATATAAAAATGGTTTGTGTTTGGGACGCTGTGAGCATGGAGACTGTAGTGTACACCTTAAGTTTGAAAACGTTTAGCTTAAGTGTTTAATATGAATAAACAGTGCTCCTAAACGGCTTCTGAGGTTGTATTCTCCAGTGAAGCGAGCTGAGGCTTGGACCCAGAAACAGCGCTTCTTACGTCACCACTTAACAAGCGGATAAAAGCAGATTGTTTTTTGGCAGTTTGCTGGTCTGGAGCCTTCAGGTGTGTGTTAACACAATGACAAAGAGGTCAGCAATGCTCTTAGAGAAGCAATTGTTGCTGTCATCAATCTGGGAAGAGTAATACAGACATCTCCAAACAAGCTGAAGTCCATCATTCTACAGTGAGGAGGATTATTCACTAACAGACCATAATGCTCCCAGGAGTGGACATCCTAGGAATTCAATTCAAGATTATTTGTATAACGCTTTTTACGATACAATCGTTGCAAAGCAATTTCACAGGAAATTAAGTTTCTAAAATATATTTATATTGTAGAAACTCAATATAATTAACTTATGGCAAAATTTGGTTAATTCAGTATAATCGCTGATGGTTGGCTAAAGCATAATAATGTGCGTTTGATCAGATATACCGGCAGTACAAGATTATGAGATGCATTATATGAATGCTTGGCTAAAGAGATGTGTCTTTAATCTAGATTTAAACAGAGAGAGTGTGTCTGAACCCTGAACGTTATCAGGAAGGCTGTTCCAGAGTTTGGGAGCCAGATATGAAAAAGTTCTACCTCCTTTAGTGGACTTTGCTATCCTAGGTACTACCAAGAGTTTTCAGTCCAAGATCAGACCGCGTAACGGTGTTCACTCCAAGATCAGACCGCGTAGCGGTTTTCACTCCAAGATCAGACCGCGTAACGGTTTTCACTCCAAGATCAGACCACGTAACTGTTTTCACTCCAAGATCAGACCGTGTAACGGTTTTCACTCCAAGATCAGACCGCGTAACGGTTTTCACTCCCAAGATCAGGCCATGTAACGGTTTTCACTCCAAGATCAGACCGCGTAACGGTTTTCACTCCAAGATCAGACCACGTAACGGTTTTCACTCCAAGATCAGACCGTGTAACGGTTTTCACTCCAAGATCAGACCGCGTAACGGTTTTCACTCCAAGATCAGACCGTGTAACGGTTTTCACTCCAAGATCAGACCGCGTAACGTTTTCACTCCAAGATCAGACCGCGTAACTGTTTTCACTCCAAGATCAGATCGCGTAACGGTTTTCACTCCAAGATCAGACCGCGTAACGGTTTTCACTCCCAAGATCAGACCGTGTAACTGTTTTCACTCCAAGATCAGACCGCGTAACGGTTTTCACTCCCAAGTCAGACCGTGTAACGGTTTTCACTCCAAGATCAGACCGCGTAACGGTTTTCACCCAAGATCAGACCGCGTAACGGTTTTCACTCCAAGATCAGACCGCGTAACGGTTTTCACTCCAAGATCAGACCGCGTAACGGTTTTCACTCCAAGATCAGACCGCGTAACGGTTTTCACTCCAAGATCAGACCGTGTAACGGTTTTCACTCCAAGATCAGACCGCGTAACGGTTTTCACTCCAAGTCAGACCGCGTAACGGTTTTCACTCCAAGATCAGACCGCGTAACGGTTTTCACTCCAAGATCAGACCGTGTAACGGTTTTCACTCCAAGATCAGACCGCGTAACGGTTTTCACTCCAAGATCAGACCGTAACGGTTTTCACTCCAAGATCAGACCGCGTAACGGTTTTCACTCCAAGATCAGACCGCGTAACGGTTTTCACTCCAAGATCAGACCGCGTAACGGTTTTCACTCCAAGATCAGACCGTGTAACGGTTTTCACTCCAAGATCAGACCGCGTAACGGTTTTCACTCCAAGATCAGACCGCGTAACGGTTTTCACTCCAAGATCAGACCGCGTAACGGTTTTCACTCCAAGATCAGACCGCGTAACGGTTTTCACTCCCAAGATCAGACCGCGTAACGGTTTTCACTCCCAAGATCAGACCGCGTAACGGTTTTCACTCCAAGATCAGACCGCGTAACGGTTTTCACTTCAAGATCAGGCCGCGTAACACTAAGAGAAATGGCGGACACCACAAGAACTTCACTGCAGGCTCCACAGTTAACATGTTAAATGGTAAAATTCATGACAGTACGGTTATAAAAATATGGGACAAGTATGGCATGTTTGGAAGACTATGGATGGCAGCACGGTTTAGGTTTGCAAAGTTGCTTCTGAACAAAACTGTAAGACTTCTAGAACAATGTTCTTTGAAGAGATGAGACCAAAGTGGAGATGTTTGGCCATAATGCACAGTGGCACATTTGGTGAAAACCTAAAGAGCATATCGGCACCTCATGCCAAAAGTCACACAGGGCTGAAGATTTGGGGCTTGGGTTTGTAGCCACAGGACCTGGGCACCTTGAGTTGACTGTGAACTCCTCTGTGTACCAAAGTAGAGTTAATTGTGAGGACATCCGTCCAACAGCTAAAGCTTGACCAAGATCGGATGATGCAACAGCACAATGATCCCAAGCACACCAGCAACAGTCATAGTCCAGACCTCATCTTGCCTGAAATCATGTAGTGAGAGCGGTGTATAAACAAACACCCACAAACCTCAATAAACTGGTGCAGCTTTGTAAAGAAGAGTGGGCCAGAATTCTTCCAGAGCGATGTGAGAGACTGATAAAGTCATACAGAAAATGATTACTTCAAAGTTATTGCTGCTAAAAGTGGATCTACAGGCAATTGAATCCTAGGGCGTCCTAACTTTATCACACACGGCTTTTCTCTCTTGGCTTTTTTGTTAATCAAATAATGACACGGTGTGATATGTCATGTGATATTGTTCATATTTCCAAATTTAAAGGGATACTCCACCACAAAATGAAAATTTGGTCATTTATCACTTACCCCCATGTCGTTTTGAACCCTGTAAAAGCTTTGTTTATATTTTGGATGAAAACCGGGAGGCTTGTGACTGTCCCATTGACTGCGTAGTAACTTGCACTCACAGTCAAGGCCCGGAAAAGCATCGCCAGGATACTCCAGGGCATAATCTCCAAAATGATGCTACGCTGATGCAGAGGGGACGTTATGGTGCCTAATTGTTGAATAAAGTAGTAATTTTAGTTTTATTTCCGTACAAAAAGTATTCTTGCCGCTTCATAAAATTCAGATTGAATCACTGATAGCAGATGGAGTATGATGTTTATGATAAATTACCACATTTTCATTTTGGGGTGGAGTAACCCTTTAGAAGACTTTCCAAGGACTAAATATTTATTTATTGTCTCCTGGTGCAGAAAACCATGGAATTTAATACGGTGTCCTAACTGTTTCACATGACTGTGTGTGTGTGTGCATGCATGCATGCATGTAAGTATATATAAATATATGGCTAAATGTATAGTATGTATGGTCACTTGCCAGTCGTTTCAAAGGTTTTATGTTTTTGTGTGTATGTGCTTATATGTATGTACGTACCTATTCACACACACATATACACATGCACACAGATGGTTGACGATCAGATGTTTGTTGGATAATTTCCAAAGGCCTAGTTGTGTCTGATCAGTTATGATCTCAGATTCATTTGATTAAAAAAAGCTCCTGATGACCTCATCTAGATTTTTTTTCCCCCTTTCTGATGAGCCAGGGACCACAGAAGAAATGCATTTTATTACCGCAGACCGTCATGTGGAAAAGCAATCAAACATTCCTGATGTTGAACCTGCTCTTTTTCAGCGTCTCAATTACTTTTTGGCCGTGCCAGAGCTGCAGGATAGATACCATAACATGTTTGCCATGTGCTCGTGAATAATTGCGTGTGCGTGTGTGTGGTGTGTTGTGGTGTGTGTGTGTGTGTGTGTCACCGCAGAAGCGGCAGCCTTTGCCCCTGTCGCCCAGAACTACCCTCTGCACGGGAGCGAGGTCAACTTACCCACCAGCTTCCACCCGGCCTCGGCTGGATACGGCGTTCCCAACCACACGCCGCCCATCGGCAGCTCCGACAGCATCATGGGTAAGACTCTCCACCCTGACGCAACCAAAACCAGAGCTTCACTGCTGCGACCTGCTCTCGTTTCAGAGCGTTGAGTAACACATCCACCTGTAAACACAGATTCATTCTCTGTTCACAGTCGGCAGAGCTGGAAACGCAGGCAGCTCCGGCGCAGAGATCGGGAAAGCGCTGGCTTCGGTGAGTGCCATTTACAGTTTAATGTGCTGATAAACCACATTAAAGCCCTTTTCAGAGGATATATCACTAGTCGAGTAACCAGTGGATGATCATTTCGAGATATGACTCATGAATTATTGTATTTTTGTTTATTCTAAACTTGTTTGGAACGCATGGAGGCTTGGCGAAAATTTGTCAAACACAGATATCAAATTGGCTAATTATCTAGGTTAATCAATTTTGCTTATAAAAGTTGTGGAAAATTCAGAATTTTATGTCTCGTTTTTATTAATAATTGTGAATTATATTATTGCACACGATGCCACAGGATGTTGAATTGGATAATAGGAAGAGGAATTTCCTGAAGTGCAATTTTGTGACTAAACATAAATAATTAATTAATTAATCAGAATTCTTTGATTATGCTTATTTCTTCAGTAATTAACTATTTTTTTTTTTTTTTTTATTTTTGTGTTAGTTTTTGTTGTTAGATTTTCCATTTGTATTTTTTATTTGTTAAATGTTTAGTCATTGGTTATGTTCATCATTTGTTTTTAAAGGTTTATATTGTTTTTATAAATTATTTCCATTTTAAGAAATGTTATTACTTCAACTTAAATAAAAAAATATGAGATGCTGCCTTGTGCAACTAACTGAAATAAGAATTTTTTACATTTTATTTGAGTTTTTTTTTTTTTTTTTTTAATTAAAGTAATTTTTATGAAACACTTTATTTACACAGAAATGTATTTTTATAATTTTCTCAACTGATGAGACATTTGTCTCTAAATTTAGTCCAAACCACTATTAGCATAAAATCACATTTTCATTTTCATTTAGTTACGGCCACAAAATGTTCACCAAATTGTTATGAGAACTTTATGAAAATACATATTTAATGTATTCTTATGTATGTATGTATGTGTATATATATATACTGTATATAAATCCAATGCAAGTTTCTCTGTGGATATTGATCATAAATATGATGTTATTATTTCTGGAATTACTCCATGTGGTATGATGAAATGTTTATGGGTGATTTATACTGAAAAATGTATTAACAATAACATTTACTGACAAACCACAACAGTTCCACACCTCTTTCTGCTCAACCCTCTGACTTATTAATATTGTCTGTTGTGATTTATAGATATATCCCGCTGATAATAACAGCAACAGCTACTCCCCGAGTCCCTCCACGCCTGTGGGCTCTCCTGCACATGTTGCTGGTGGGTTTCAGCTCTGTGGTGCCATCTGCTGTATGATTGCTCTGATGCCTCCACAAACGAGGCTTTAATGACTCCTGTGTTTGTGTGTTCAGCTTCTGCATCTCAGTGGCCCAAAGGCTCCTCTCAGCCCGCGCCGTCGCCCGGTTTTGAGCCCGGACTGCAGGCGCTGGTACGTTCCTTTGCATCACCACAGAGCAGAGAAACTAGGATTAAATAAAGGTTTAAAGCTGTGTTGCACGTGACATATGCATGTATTGTATTTTTAGAAACGTCATATTATTCATGATCAGTATTTGAAGTTCACATATAGGAACTAGTGGTGTGTGATTTATATCGTCTGCGATAATATCGTAATTGTTGTTTTAACGATGTGCAATTTGATAATATCGAGTATTTTGCAAAAACCCAACTAACACCTACATAGTGCACGCATACATTAGCCTGCGGATGATGAAGGGGTTAAACCGTGCACGCGTGCATTTAGAGCGTGTTCTTTCACTGCATGATTAAAATGCATTAAGAATGATCGCAAAATTCAAGATATGGGGGCAGAAAAGGTATATATTTACGTTTCATATGATTAAAATTATACGAAGGGTGCCATTTTTTCTTCAAAAATAAGCATGATTACAAATATGATATTGATTTTATACAACAGTTCAATAAACAATAAGTTAATATTAAGAGACTTACGTTTTAGACACCATATTGCCTGTTTTTGCTCCATTTCGCCGACAAAAAAATTATTCCAAACAGCTACAGCGATGTTTTGAGTCTCAGTGATTCGTTCATGAATGAATCAATGAATCGTTTAAATGATTCGGTTCAGTCGCAGTGACTCACTTGTTAACAGTGACGTGTTGCCACCTGCTGGCGATTTAATTTCACATTTAAAGTCGATTTTCATTTTTTTAAATAATTTTAAATATCAGTATTCAATGTTTTATGTATAAAATGTCAAAAATTATGCATTTGTAACTGGATAAAGCACTCCATGTCCCTCTGAGCTGCATTAAACAGTGTGTGAACACATCTAAACACCTTCAGATGCAGCTTCTGCAGAGATTAATGTTGATAATACTGTTCATTACTGTACTAATCATGTGTTTGGTAACTGCCTAAATGTGTATTATCTTAACTGACTGGTTAAATGTAACAATTTGACCCAAAAGATGTACAATTTAACTTAAATGAAAGATTAATTAATCACTGATGTGAACTGAGCACACAGAATATGAAGAATATCATAAACTGCAGCTGTGCACGGTATTCAGATATCAGCACAATAACACACTCGGCAAAATATCGTCTAATTATCGTTATCGGAAAAATCCACAAAAATATCGAGATATCATTTTTTTTTCAATATCGCACACCGCTACTAGGAACTTGCGTTTAGTTTATATGCAGTATATTTGTAATAAACTACAGAATGTTATGTTTTCTAAAACACGCATGAATTGCATGTATTCAAACAGCGCTGCCAGGGTTCAGCGTCCAAAGCGCTCAAACACTGTTACTCATCATTGCTCATTTTTATATTTTTTTTTTTAGGCGTGTTACAATGTGACAAACATCTTCCCAAATTCGTAATGAGATATATCTGAGAAATATCTGCATGCTGTTGTCAACAAAAAGAAGCATTATATTTACATGTACGCATTTAGCAGACGCTTTTATCCAAAGCGCTTACAGTGCATTCAGGTTATAAATATTTTTTGTCAGTACATGTGTTCCCTGGGAATCGAACCCACAACCTTTGCGCTGCTAACGCAATGCTCTACCACTGAGCCACAGGAACACTGAAGCACCGAGGTCTTCCTGCGTGTTTCCGCCAAAATAAAGCTCCATCAACATTCATAAATGTTAGTGTTGAAATGTTACTGTTGTTCTATAAATAAAAAGTAAGACAATAATAATAATAATTACCCTACAACAGCTGTATTAATTAATTTACTATAACATTCACCAATAGTGTTCAAATTTGGATCTGTAATATTTTCTAATGTTTTAAAAGAAGTCTCTTCTGCTCAGCAAAGCTGTATTTACCTTGTACAGAAAAAAATGCATGCCTGATTAAGGAAGGGGGGTCTGAAAAATGACCAAAAATATTATTTAACTAACTATTAATTTTAAGTTATATCGTGCTTTGTTGGTATAGTGTCTGAGAGGATGTATAAAAATGTTAAGGTTCAAGGTTTTTTTTATTCGTCACATACTCAATTATACAGGATATAGTCAGTAGTGAAATGGAAGGAAAATGTGTATTTTTGTTGTTGTATTGGCTATTTAATTTATGCAATGGTGTAAAAAAAATGGCCAAAAACATGGGAGGAGAAAAAATGTGGAAAAACGTGTTTGGTATTCGGCCAGTGTTTCATTTTGTTCGGCTTCGGCCAAGAATTTTCCTTTCGGTGCATCCTAATGTCTAGTCCGTTGATGAAAATGTGTTCTACGTTTGAGAGAACAAATAGTCATTAAATTTTCGTCTTTAAGGCTCACAGAAAAAGTGTTGAGGCTCGTTGTGCATCTGAGGAACTTTGTCAGCTTGAGTGATCTGTGTTTTTCGCAGACTAAGATGGATGACCGTCTGGGTGAAGCGCTGCATGTGTTGAGTCGTCATGCGGTGGGTGCAGACATGCACAGTTTACTGAGCGCCGCCGTCTCGGGACATCCGGGTGGTGCAGCGGCCCTGGGCTCCATCAGTCAGGTCTTCGGGCTCGCCAGCCGTCTGCCAGGCCTGGTGAGTGTTTCAACTCATGCATTTGGTTTTAAAAAGGTCATGACATGGATTTCTTATTATTTTAATATGTTCCTTGAGGTTAGTGTTAATAGTTTTTTGCACAGAAAAATAAATTATTGTTTTCAACCCTTGTTGGTGGTTGTTTTTGCTCACAAATAGTTTTATTTTTTCACAGATTCTGTAATTTTTTTTAAAAGTGTTATGAATTCAGATAAGTAGAAATCCTTATTGATTATTAAAAATTTAACAATTATAGTGCCCTAATTGTGCATTATTTTTTCAGTATTTCTTCAGGTTCAGTAAAAATAAAATCTGGATTGTGTTTTATGATTTAATATCATTTTTATTTTAATGATGGTAATCAAATGAATTCATTAAACAGTTTAATAATGTGTTACATTTGTAACCATAAAAGTGCCCTATGAATAGACATTAGGCACATTTAATTCAGTTCAGTTGAGAACTGTCAAAACAATTAACTGCCATCAAAATTAAATTAAATTTTTCCATTCAGCAAGACTCAATATAATGACAAAGTAAATATTGATAATTTGAATGCATTGTTTATATTGTATTAAGTCAGTTGAAGCATTTTGGGGTGTTTAATTGTAAATGATCTGTTCTTAGATGTAGAATTCCAGTATTTTAAATTTCTGTTTTTTAATTGTTAGTACAATTTTAATAATCAAAAAGTATGTCTAATCAATTTAAATTAGAACTTTTAATAATTTATTAAAATTGGGACAATGCTTTTTAATTCCTCCATAATTCTGTTTTGTTTTAGATTTTTCTGGATTGTGGTTTTATGATTTAATACAAATGTATTATCAAAAACATTGTTGACGTTTTATGCATTAATTTGTTTACCATTCTTTAAAAATAAGATTTGAATAATTAATTTTCTTGGGCAAACAATACATTAGTTGTTTAAATCAAACATGGTTAAACTGTGTGATAATCCTTAAAAATGTTTTTTGTTAATTACATTGAGATGTACATTGCACTGTACAATAGTAATTCAACTGTACTTTTTATTTTGGCGGGTTTGTAGTTAAGTCCTTTGAGTTTCTTTGTGCATCTGATGATTGTTTTCTTAAATGAAACGGTGAAATGTTGGTAAAGTGACTCTCAGAGCAGCTCGTGTGGAGTGAGGAGGCACATGATCAGCGTGTATTCTGTCTCCTGCTCTTTCCTCCAGATGTCAAATCACAATGATGATGCTGCAGGTTTACCACAGTCCAGTGCCCTGCTGCAGGGACACCACGCCCCCCACCAGGCCCCGCCCACTTCCCAGGCCGACGCCTTTACCAGTCAGTGCTGCTCTTTGAGTTTCAATGCTCATTTCATGACATTTGATTGATTGAGATTCATAAATGATGTGCTTTTGTGCAGATATTTTAGCAGACAAGCATGCAAATGTTTTGTATCATGCATGCTTTTCAGTATTTCTGTAGCTCAAACATGGTGCTGGAAACGCTAAGTTCATAGGTTCGGTTCTCAGGGAATGCACGAACCGATAAAATGCATACCTTGAATGCAATGCAAGTCACTTTGGGTGAAAGCATCGGCCAAATGCACACATTTTTAACATCCAAAACCCATCATTTTTAAGAATGACAGGATGATTTCACAGTTAGGGGTGTTAATCGGATGATTCGACGATATCGATACCCAGCGATACGATATTTGCCGATACCTCAAAAAATTATACGATTCGATACAGGAGTATATCTATCGATATATCGATATTATCATATTATATACCTATTTTAAACAACCATCTATATTTTTATTAACTCACAAATGCAACTAAAAATATATAACTTGAACATAAATCTAAAAATGCTGCTATTGGCTCTTTTCTACTGATAACCAAATTACAAGCAATACCAGAAAATAAATACAATAGAAGACAGACACGAGTTCAATAAACAGTGCTTTTCAGGTTTTTCAGCTCAGTCTAAAATACATTTTCAGGTACGTTACAGAAATGTAAAATAACTGCATAGTCTTCACTGTATAAATAGCCTATAAATTAATACGTTTTGATGTTACAAAGGTTATTTAGTCAGAAGCAGTGCACACTTTTTTGACAGCATTAGATTTATTATTAGTTTCACTTTAAGAATGAAAGCACAGATTTAATATACTGATACACATGTTTTATTTCTTCACTGTTTACATTAAGACACATGCTTTTCTTAACCTACTGTTTACAAGGATATTAGCCAAAACATGCATTTCGATGTAGTTTTGTTTGTATGTGAAAATGTGGACCGTGCAAAAAACAAAGGTGCCTTTTTATACGACAGATATCGATATTTTACGCGTGACATCGTATCGTCATACATTGTATCGATATATATCGATGAATCGTTAGTGCTGTTGTGGCACAGTGTGATCAGCGTTTTCTCGTCTTGTTTTTGTCTGTCAGGTCTTTCTCTTCCTCACTCCTCTCACTCATCCAGCTCGGACGTAAAGCGGGAAGATAAGGAAGACGATGAGAACCTGTCTATTGGAGATAGATCAGAGGATGAGAAGAAAGACGGAAAGAGCCACACGCGAACGAGGTACTTGCCGCCCCGCAAACCTTCGTTTAATCCCAGGAGAAATACATATACAGTACTGCTCAAACTTAGGAATAATTACGATTCTTTAAATGTTTTTAAGAAGTCTCTATACTCAAGGCTGCATTTATTTGCCCAAAAAACAGTAATGTTGTGGAATTTAAAATAACTTTTTTTATGTGATTTATGTTAAATGTAATTTATTTCTGTATTTTCAGCATCATTACTCCAGTCTTCAGTGTCGCATGATCTTCAGAAATCATAATAATATACTGCTCAAGACACATTTCTGATTATTATCAATGTTGAAAACAGTCGTGCTGCACAATATTTCTGTGGAATCTGATACATTTTATTTTTAAGGATTCACAGATGAATAGAAAGTTCAAAAGAACAGAATTCATTTGAAATATAAATATTTTGTAACATTATCAATGTCTTCAATTTCACTTGCTCAAGTGAATAAATGTATGAATGTATTTTTCCTTAATTTAATTTACCCCAAACTTTTGACTGCTA
Source organism: Oxygymnocypris stewartii (assembly GCA_003573665.1). NCBI lineage: Eukaryota > Metazoa > Chordata > Actinopteri > Cypriniformes > Cyprinidae > Oxygymnocypris > Oxygymnocypris stewartii. Next base: position 19,305 of record QVTF01006279.1, read on the forward strand.
GTGTATCATGATTTCTACAATAACTGTTTCAACATGTTTCTTGAGCAGCATATTATTATGATTTCTGAAGATCATGTGACACTGAAGACTGCAGTAATGATGCTGAAAATACAGAAATAAATTACAGCTTATCACATATTCACATAGAAAACAGTATTTTAAATTGCAATAATTTTTCACTGATTTTACTGCATTTTTGTCAAATAAATGCAGCTTTGGCGAGCAGAAGAAACTTCTTGTTTTAAAAAGTCATAATTATTCCAAACTTTTTGACTGCTAGTTAAAGCACATCAGTAAACACTCAATATACTCGACACTCCCACCTCCAGCAGCTTCTGATTGGTCCGTTTAAAACCTTGACGTGAGGTACACGGGCGTCGTTCCCTGTCAGTGTGCCCTGATTGTTTTGCCTGTAACCCTCTCACCCCTTTGTTCCTCTGACCCATGAAGTCAAGACGAGGACGAGGATGACGAGGACTTGCCGATTGAGGTGAAGGCGGAGCGGGAGAAAGAGCGGCGCGTGGCCAATAACGCCCGTGAGCGTTTGCGTGTTCGCGACATCAACGAGGCCTTCAAAGAGCTGGGCCGCATGTGCCAGATGCACATGAAACAATGAGAAAACCTCAGACCAAACTGCTCGTCCTTCACCAGGCCGTAAACGTTATTCTCAACCTGGAGCAGCAAGTGCGAGGTCAGTGTGTGCGGCTGACCTCCGATCAGTGCTCAGACACCGCAGAGACTCGCCTGTGGTTGAGACACCTGAATGGGTGCGAGGGGAGGAGGACGGATTTGTTGATTGGACATATTAAATGGATAAATGCAGCTAGGTTCAGTATTTTAATGCAAGACGCTACAAGTAAAAAATCACTTGTTAGTTTAGATTTGGCATTTAGCTTTTCACTAGTTGCAGAGTAGTGGAAAAAAAACACGTGAAATACACGATTGAGTGCTTATTTGATCAAACTTTGCTTTGTCTATAGATTTAATTATCTTTAAAAGTTTTTTCTCCACTTTAGCTGCACTTGCATACACAGAAACTTAGGGTTTTATTCCTATCTATTTACTGAGCGGTGTTGCTTATATCATTCGCAGAGAGATATATATATATATATATAATATACAAAAACACAAAAACAAAAACACACACACAACACACAAAAAACAAAATATAGAAATAAAAATATACACAACACACACACACACAAAACACAACAACACACACACACATATATATATATATATATATCAAATACATACACACACACACACAACAACACACACAATACTCACACACACCACACACCCACACCACACACACACACACACACTAACAAACAACACACACTCACACACACACACATACCACACACCACACTCACACACACACCTACACACACACTCCACACACACATCTCACACACACACACTCTCACACACACACACTCTACACACACACTCTCACACACACACACTCTCACACACACACACTCTCACACACACACACTCTCACACACACAACTCTCACACACACACACACTCACACACACACACACTCTCACACACACACACACACACTCTCACACACACACACACACACACACACACACACTCTCACACACACACACACACACACATACATACAACATTTTATTCCTAAAAACATGGTGAAAATGTAATAGTTGTCTGTCTGTTGACAGTATTTTCTGATTTATGGAGTGATAAAATAATGATAAATTATGGAAAATTTATGGAATGATATATTTTTGGAAAAATCCAAAATGTCCTCTGCATAAATCTCTAACTCTAATATGTCGAGAAAATCAAACAAGTATTTTGAACCTGGCTTTATCCAATGTTCAGAATTTTGTTTGCAAATTATGACTCATTTGCATATTTAAACATAAGATTTCAGAAAACTTGATGTAATTAATGGGACGTATTCAACATGTGGTTGTCTTGCCTTAAAATAAGCCCTAGGAAATACAAAATATTGCATTCAACTCACAAATATTTACTTTTAATAGTATCTTAAGTTATTCAAATGTAAATATATATTATTAAAATATGTAAGTTGTGAATTATCTCAGTGGTAATTGTTTGGAGGTGCATTATGTAGTATGTTACGCAAGCCTCCTGCCTCCCCGCGGCCCACACGGGTGTCTGTTTAGGGTGATTGTGGGACTGTCTGCACTTTCTGTAACTGTGCATGTGTTTCTGTCCATCATTTCATGTTTAGCACTCGTCCTTTCTTGTTTTCTGTTCATCTCGCCTGCTTTCAAGCATCATGCAACTAACACTCAGATTAAAGCTATTTGCAATAGTTAAAGGTTTAAATGTAAATGATCATTTACTCACTGTAGTAAAGTTTTGAAGGACGTTAGAGTGAATGATGGTCAACCCAAAAAATGTCTTCTGCACATATTCCTCCTCCTCAAGTCTTCTGTATTGTTTGGGAAACCGACATGACTTTAAAGGGCGGGACACACCAAGCTGACTTCAGAGAATTAGCCAACGACGACAAAAGTCAATGGTGACCAGTGTCGGGGGGGTAATGCATTACAAGTAACGCGAGTTACGTAATAATATTACTTTTTCAAGTAACTAGTAAAGCAACGCATTACTTTTTGATTTACAAGAAAATATCTGAGTTACTTTTTCAAAAAAGTAACGCCAGTTAATTTTTTCCCCATTTATTGACCGAGTGCGCCGTGTGAACATGTTACTGTAGTTATAGACTAAATATGAATGTGTATTAATTCATCCCACTCGCAAAAAACAGATTCAGTATTCATCAAATGATTAAAACAGTAAAACTCAGAATATGACGCAAACCTGCAATAATTAAATATGTTAAACAACACAAATATATCTAATCTCATTTTATTAATCGATGTGTTTGCTGCTGATCTTTGATGATCAGTTCAATCATACTAATAAGCAAACATGACTTTAAATAAACTAACAATAGTGCTTCGTTGTATGTTTTTAATTGCTGAAGAGTGTTGAATCTTCTGTACAGACGTGATTTACTCGTCCTTCAGTCTGAGGTTTATTCATTACACTTTATGGTGTGAACGGCTTTTATATTTGCTATAAATATAACTTATTATATTAAAAACAAACAATCAAGCCCTGCTCATATTTAAAAAGTAATTTTTACGCATTACTTTCCATAAAAAGTAACTAAGTAACGTAATTAGTTACTTTTTTAGGGAGTAACGCAATATTGTAACGCATTACTTTTAAAAGTATCTTTCCCCGACACTGCAAGTGACTGTAAACTAACACTGCGCCTGCATGAGAGGAATTAGCGGTATATATTAGCAGCTATTAATAGTATGTATTCCTCGTTTAAAAGGAGTAGCCGAAACAAGAATGTACGAGATATACACAGATATACAAAACCTAAACAAACAGCGCTGGCTTACCATTTTAAATATCATTCATGTTGATAACTTCATTTTAAATTGCGCATGAAAATATTTGCATTATAGGAATGCTTTGGAAAGATTACGTAAAATAATTTTGTCTGTGCCGTCTTCATTTACTCGTTTTCATCGCTTTTGCTTTAATTCTTCTGCACGGACTCGTTCTCCAAACTGAGTTCTCACTCGCGCCGACCCTGGACGGCTAACCAGTCATAAGGGTCAATTTTCTGAAATTTAGCTGAATAAATCATATTTCCATTGATGTATGGTTTGTTATGATCGGACAATATTTGAACATCTGGAATCTGAGGGTGCAAAAAAAATCTAAATATTGAGAAAATCATCTTTAAAGTTGTTCAAATGAAGTTCTTAGCAATGCATATTAATAATCAATAATTAAGTTTATGTATATTCACGGTAGGAATTAGTAAAATATCTTTCATGGTACATGATCTTAAAAATGCCCCTATTATGGAGTCCCCAACAACAGGTTGGCATGCATGCAAGGTCAAAAAACACTTTAATTGTCTTTTAATATGCATTTATTTTTACCTTCTTTGCTCAAAGACTCCTAAACGATTTTCTCATCGATTCATTTTCCAAACCCCTCCTTTGCGTGACGTTAATCTGCGATGATTCGTCTCATTTTCATCCATCTGGCCTGTAATACCTGATAAAGCAGTGTTTGTTTTTCTTAATTTTTACCGCTCGAAAACCAGCACCTAGTGGCAAAGAATGAATTTGCATTTTCATTCAGATCAACGCGTAAAGACCAACAAGTGGGCGGCAATATGCTTAATGTTTGATGTTCACGTCAACATGAAACTGCTGTTTTAAAAACGACTCGTTTCAATGATTTAAAGTCGATTCTTTCTTTGAGAGACTAACTTTATACACAATGCACTTGCAGTTTAATAGTTTTCATTCACTTCGAGCGGTTTCACACTGCATGAAATCCATCTTTGGGACACTTTAATATCCTAATGATTTTTGGCATAAATAAAATCTATAATTTTGACCCATTCAGTGTATTGTTGGCTATTGCTACAGATATACCCGTGCTGCTTATAACTGCTTTAGTGCTCCAGAGACACATTCACACACCAAACAAACAAAACAAGCTCGCCGACCGTCGTGCTTGAATCGGTTTATCGACCATCTTTCACATCTGCTGGAGTTTATTTGCTCCACAACACTAAAGAAACAACGTTGTTGTCATTGACATCAAACTTGGTGCAAACCAGTGTTATTTGGGCATGTTTTGTTTGCTATTAGAGTTTTTTTTTTATATATATATTTCGGTTTTCATTGTTGCCTGTCAATTTTAGTTTAAACTTAGTGTTTTTTGAGCCTTTATTTTTTTATATATTTTATTTTGCGTCATAACTTTATTCAAAGTTTAGTTTAGTTTTTATTTATTTTTCAGTAGTTTTTAGTCATTATAACGTATTCAGTGTAGTTGCCAAAAAAAGCTAAATTCTGATTTTTTTGTTTGTTTTTTAATATATGTTATTTCACTCAAACGTTTTGAACTTAATTTAAATTAGATTCAACATAAAAACAATTTAAAAAATGTTTAGTAGTTCTAATTTAGTTAACAAAACCCAAACGCGTGACCAGTATAAATAAACACATGCACAAAAGAGATTTTCATGAATAAAGGTCAATTTTCTCATAAAACCCGTTCACTTGTCTTCAGAAGACTTGAAATCTAGTTGCGTGGACTTACTTTATGGTGCATTTTTGCAGTTTGACAGCATTTAATTTTCCACAAAGAGCATCACACAAGGTTCAAGGTTTCTTTATTCGTCACATACTAAATATACAGAGTATAATCAGAAGTGAATGTAAATCAAGTCAGGTCCGCTCAGTGGACAGTGCAAAAAAATTCAAATTAAATAAATAGTAACACACATGAGGGTTGAGTAAATGATGGAAGTCCAAGACTAGTATGAATGCAGCAGTTATGCATAATGCATGCAACCCTCCTGATTTCCTTTTATGCTTCTGTTTTTCTTTCTAGTTCAATCTCTGTTCATAACCGCTCCGACTCGCTGTGAACGCTTCTAGCCGCAGGCATTACCCCTGCAGATTAACGTTTTACCCGCTTCAGATTGTAATGGTCTGATTTAATGCTTGCATGCCATGTTTAACCCTCTGTTTGCCAGGTGTTTTTCTGTTACCCATCTCTCCATCTGTTCTTCAAGCCCTTTTCTTTACAGATGGCCGCAGTGGTTTTTTAGTCTCATGCTGCATAAATGCATCTCAGCAGCGGATGCGTTTACGATGAGACGGTCGCATTCACCTCATCTTGTCTTCTGTCTGGCTCTCTCAGTGGCAGTGTGTGTTTCTGTTCGGTTCTTGGCAGACGGTGCATCTCTCTCATCTTGCTGTCCTCTCGTCTTGCGCTCTTCGCTCCGCGGCAGATCCCACAGGCCTCCTGAAAGCCACTGACAGTGTAATGCGTAGCGAGCGGCTGTGTCTCATTTGCGTGTCCGGTCACAGATGCTCCGGATCGGCCGCGTCCCGCTCTCCTCTCCGCACCGCCACTGGATCCTCTCTGCAACCCTCGTTTAACGGGATTTAGTGCTGTTTTAATCGGTTCAGACCGCTTCAAGCTTGGTGTGGAATTTAAAATGCAGCATTTGTTTCTGATTTTGAAATCATCTTAAATATCTGTGTGTTGTTTAACATGTAAATCAGGATTAATGACACCAGGAGTTTGCTGGGAACTTTTGGGCCAATTTTTTTTTTAATTGTGGACATTTTCTTAAGTGAGGACATTTTATATATATATGTTATTATTATATTTAAATACTTTTTTAAACATGCACTAATAATAAAAATATCATATGCATTTAATAACAATGTAAAAAGAATAGTCGTATTTATAATTTGAGTAAAAATTATAATTTATATAATTATGCAAAATAAAATAATTAATTGTAATAATGATAGTTAGTAATAGTATATTATAATATTATGAAAAATATAATATATTTACGAAATTATTAATACATATGTGTGTGTGTATGATATATATATATATATATATATATATAATATATATATAAAAAATTATGATTTATATAATTAAATTATAATAAAATATGCAATTAATTATAACATAATATACTTACCATTAATGACATAAATTGTGTGTATATGTGTGTAAATTATATCTTAAATTATTTAAAGAAATTATATATATAAAAATGTTTTTATATAAATCATAATTTTAAATATATATATTTTTGTGTGTGTACATTATCTATGTATATATTTTTACTAAAGAACCATTTTGAACAAATGAACTGCAGTAAACCGTAGTCATTAGTGGTTTAGTATGGTTCTTTTGAAGCCGAGACAGTTGATTTAGTTGTAGAATGGACTTAACGAGAGGCTAAATGACTAACGAGCGGCGGTCGCCCCTGGCAGCAGCGTGTCGGAGGAGCATCTGACGGGAGAGGAGAAGGAGCAGCGTGAGCGCGAGCGGCGCATGGCTAATAACGCTCGGGAGCGGGTGCGAGTGCGCGACATTAACGAGGCCTTCAGGGAGCTCGGCCGCATGGTGCAGCTGCATCTGAAGTGTGACAAGGCTCAGACTAAACTCATCATCCTCCAGCAGGCCGTGCAGGTCATCCTGGGCCTGGAGAGACAGGTGCGAGGTAGGCCCAAGCCCTCGGAGCCGCCACCGTCCTGCCGAGAGCCAGCAGACACACACACACACACACACACACACACACACACCGCTGCTGCTGCTGAGAGCCGCGTCTCTTTCCTCGCTTCGACTGCCGCTGTATGCTTTCTGCCACATTAACAGTCTTTCCTATCAATCCTTCATTTTAAAGTTGTGATTTGAGCTGGTTATGATTGGATCTCACAAAAACATGTCTAGATCATATTTCAACCACAAATAAAGAAGCATGGTATTACCGCAGTATATGTCCAAAAACGATGGTATTACCATGGTGAAGCAATCAGGCTACGATACTAATGGTTTTGTTAATTAGCCATTACAATTTGTGGCATTTCGTGAAAACTTAATGTGCATCCCTGATGGATTTTAATTACTTTATAATAAAGAAAGGTTTAAATTCTCTCTTTTTTTTTTTAGATCAAATAATTTTTAAAGGTAATTTTCACAAGATTCCCTTTACTGTTAATTATGAATAAATAGTGTTACCTGAGGTATAAATCCTTAAATAATAAAATGCATTAGAAATAATCAGATAAAATATATATATTTTTTATAAATATTGCATAATGTTAATATATTATAGTAGTTTTATAATAGTAATATATTATATAATGTATTACATTTAAATGATATATATTGTACAGTAAGTCTTGTGTCACATTACAGTAATGAGTGTGTTAGTACAGTAAGTCTTGTCACATTACAGTAATGAGTGTGTTAGTACAGTAAGTCGTGTCACATTACAGTAATGAGTGTGTTAGTACAGTAAGTCTTGTCACATTACAGTAATGAGTGTGTTAGTACAGTAAGTTTGTCAACAGTAATGAGTGTGTTAGTACAGTAAGTCTTGTCACTACAGTAATGAGTGTGTTAGTACAGTAAGTGTCACATTGCAGTAATGAGGTGTTAGTACAGTAAGTCTTGTCACATTACAGTGATGAGCGTGTTAGTACAGTAAGTTTGTCACATTACAGTGATGAGCGTGTTAGTACAGTAAGTCTGTCACATTACAGTAATGAGCGTGTTAGTACAGTAAGTCTGTCACAGCTACAGTAATGAGTTGTTAGTACAGTAAGTCGTGGTGTCACATTACAGTAATGAGTGTGTTAGTACAGTAAGTGTCGTGTCACATTACAGTGATGAGCGTGTTA
>QVTF01006280.1:0-27674 GCA_003573665.1 Oxygymnocypris stewartii
TAAAAACTCAAAAAAAATATTAATGTATAGTTCACCCAAACAAATGCTAATTTTATAATTGCACCAGTGTTATTTTAGTATTATAATGATAGTTTTTTGTTATTTGTTATTATATTTTATGGTTTCATTTTAATTTTATTTAACATGAATTGAAATTATTTTGAGTGATTTTATTTTTGACATTTTTTATGTCTGTGTAGTTTTATGCCGTTTTATTTTATAGTTTTAGTTAAACATAAAGTTATTAAACTAAACATTTATTTCAGCTAGTTGCCAAAGCAACACATTTTCGTTTAGCCAAAGTTGAAGTACTATAATTAAACAAACTAAAACGTAATCAAATAATACATTTGACAAACCCACACAAGAAAATTGCTAATATAATAATAATAACAAAAATCTTAATAAATTAACCCTTTAAGACCTGCCATAGAACAGTTCCGCCAGAGCATATCTTAGTATTTTTACATGCTGTGCTGTCATTCTTTTTAATATTTTCATATGCCATATATCAATACAATCCTTACATCCCCAATTTGAAGGCTATGTATGTAAGAAATCCATAGTAACTAGATAAATAGCTCAAAAGTGCAATAAACACACGCAAAAATATATTATATTTTTTTTTTTTTACATATTTTATTAAATACAGATATATGACTAATGTCAACCTCAAATTTGTCATTGTAAAAAACGTGCATAAAACACTTTAGAACTACACAAAATTGATTTGAACATTTTACATAAATTAGTTTTGAGATACAGAGTCAGGAGCAGATGAGCGGTCAGAGAGTTCCTCTTCGTCGGACGCGAGCAGTAGCTCCAAAACCTCCGCGTCTGTGTACTTCTGTTTTCTATGTTGTTGTGCAGGTGTAACTTTGTGCCCGCAGCGATTGTGATTGTGTGAATGTGCTTGCATTTGTAACTGTGCATATGTGTGTGTGAAAGAATAAATAACGAAGCAACGATGAGTAGAACGCAATAGAATGGCATATACAGCAAAACGAAGTCAAATATCGCGCCGTGTGACGTCATCACACGCGTCAAACCTTGGGGTCATAGTGCACAGAACGTGATTACGTCAATGAGTCATAGGAAAGCGTAACTAAGTATCAGCTACCGACCGCAAATCTATAGAGCACATGTGCAAAGATGCACGATGCATTTTAGTGCTTTTTGTTGCAAACGCATATTATGCAATTTGTGGAGACTTGTTAGAGGGTGAAAACAGGCTTGATCTGAACGTGTAGCATCTTTGATTTTGTATGCAAAAATAATTATTGTGCTACGCATTTAGTTTCATTTTCTACTGGCTTTTAAACAGAGACACGCAAACGGGAGCGTGGGCGATATATTAATTTGAGATGCAAAATGAGAATATGAAGTCTTGTTTTCTGACAAACTGAACAAAATTAAGGGCTTAAAACAAGATCAAATATCTGCTGATAGAAAATAAAATCCTGTTTTCCTTTTGCTTTAAGTAGTTTTTCTGACTCAACCGGCAGAGACTCTTGTTTTAATCATAAACGCACTTCATTTTGATGAATTTCTCATAAGACTTTATCATATGTCTTAACCACAAAGCAATAATATTTACTCCATTCATCTCCACATCAGCGATCTACAGTTGCATCAGCGGAAAATATGTCGAACCGAAGCAATTTGGCTTCACATAATGTCCGATTAGACTCGCCAAGCTTTATGAATTCACTCATTTAGGCTTCTTTCAGGCTCATGTCCTTGAATTATTTCCATTTAGCCACCTCATTTCATGCACCGTTGCATATTTCAGTAAATAAATTGATACGCCCTGTATTTAAATTTTTAAGACGCCTAGTTCGTTTGAAACCAAATCTTTAGTAGACCTTGAAACCCATCACTCAGGAAGGTTTGCACGCTTGCTATCCAGCCGACGGACTTTCAAAACAACAAAAATTATCAAAGATGGATCAGAAACACAAGTTTCTAAACGGAAAGCGCCCTAATTCTGCAGTTTCCACCACGAGCACCTTTGAGCTCCGCTTTCTCTTCGTGTGTCAACCTGCTGTTCAATTTTCTGGTCAAATCTCCGGCAGATTCGGAGGCTCTTGAGCTGCACCAATTTCCAAAGCTGTCTATTGCATTGTTATATTATCTATTATATAATATCCATTTCTGATGTCGCCAATAATTAGAGATGCACCGAAATCCCTGAAGCCGAAAGTTAGTTTGACTTTCACGTAGGGGTGTGTGATATATATCGTCTGCGATAATATCGTAATTGTTGAAAATGTATATATTCACGTTCATATTAAAATCACACAAAGAGTGCAGTTTTTTCCTTAAAAAAATAAGCACGATTACAAATGTGATATTGATTTTATACAACAGGTCAATAAACAATAGCTAATATCAAGAGACTTAGGTTTTAGACGCCATATTGCCTGTTTTTGCTGCATTTCGCTGACAAAAATAATTCCAAACAGCTACAGCGATGTTTTGCGACTCAGTGATTCGTTCATGAATGAATCAATGAATCGTTTAAATGATTCGGTTCAGTCGCAACGACTCACTTGGTAACAGTGACGTGCTGCCACCTGCTGGCGGTTTAATTTCACATTTAAAGTATTTTCATTTTTTTTTATAATTTTAAATATCAGTATTCAATGTTTTATGTTTAAAACGTCAAATTATGCATTTGTAACTGTTTAAATCACTCTGAGCTGCACTAAACAGTGTGTGAACACATAAACATCTTCAGATGCAGCTTCTGCAGAGATTCATGTTGATGATACTGGTTTCATTTGTTTGGGAGCAGCCTAATGTGTATCATCTTAATTGACTGGCTTAAATGTAAAAAGTTGACTGAAAAGATGTACAATTTTAGATAAAAATTGCTTTATTAAAAGGTAAAAATCTATTTAACTTAAATGAAATATTAATGTTATCACTGATGTGAAACTGAGCTCATATCAGAATATCATAAACTGCAGCTGTCCACAGAAGTCAGATATCAGCACAATAACACACTCGGCAAAATATCGTCTGATTATCGTTATTGAAAAAATATTGAGATATCCTTTTTTTTCAATATCGCACACCCTACTTTCACGTGGTGTGATGCTCTGTGTATTATCCCGCTCTATGCATGTGTGCATGGCTCATGCAAAAGTCCACTCAAAACTTGAGCCTACATCTATGTAGTACAGTATTGTTTCTGTTTGCAAAAGCCCTACTGTGCTGGAACATGGCGTGGTATATATGGGCAACTCTGGTAACGTTCGTTGATCTGCTTACCGCTATGTTATTCTGATAATAATAGCTTTCTAGGACTAAAGGTCTTTGCACACTGAGACCAACATTTTTCGTATGTTTTTCAGTTTTTTTCATATTCGTCATGCTTTCCTATCAAAATGGATGTGAAAACGCAGAAAATCAAACCTAATCTTAATTTTTTTTATGACGACGAATGTTTTGGAGGCGTGACTGACACAGCGTGAGGTCGTATTTATTTTTCACACGTTAAATAACAATGCATGACCTTTAACATTATTTGTATAATTAATATTAAAAAACTACTGTTACACCTAAAGGAAAAATAAAGCAATTTATTTCATTTGTATCTTTATTATTTACTTGTGCTATCATTAGTAACTTTTTTATTTGTTCTTATTTTATCACTGACTGCTTGTCAATTTGTATTCAATTCAAAATTTGAATCTTGTGGCTACTGTAACAAATGACCCCACTGTAAAATCACAAATACACTGAGTGAGCAACACATTTGTGAGATGTTATAATGGTAATTAAACAATGTTTGCATATAAATAATAGCATACATTATGTCATATACATTGGTCTCTTTATTAGAAATTAGCCTAGGGCTGTGCGATATGACGATATATATCGGATGGACGAAATAAAAAGTCTATCGTTTCATATTATGTTCCATCGTTTATATCGTGGTGTCGCAAAATACAGTGTTTACGGTAAAAACCTTTTCATCATTTGAGTGACTGCGATCTTTATACGACAGAACGAGCACAAAACCAGGAGCTCGTTACTAAAACGAGAGACTACATCTGTAGCACGGTCACGCGTTTTAAGCACTGCAGTTTTAAAACAACCGATTTTAAGCCGTTGACACTCAAAGAACAGAGTTATATGTGTGCGCCGTCTCTTTCTGTGTGAGAGGAGAGCGATTTTTTCTTTTCCGGCCAGTTTGAATAATTACATAAACACACTTATATGCGTCAGAATCCCCGTCTTTGCAAGTATCCTCGTTAACACAGTGATTAAGGTCTTAAGAGAGAGTAAACGACAGAAAGAGAAAAACACATACAGGAGCTATATTGGATCCGGACTTCGCTCTTAAAGGGGAAGCGTTCCAATATTCTTCATGTTATATCACAGCACACTGCTCTCAACTAAATCACTTTAATGAGAATAATAATGATATATTTATAATATGTATAGAATCTATACATAACACACGTGTTAATTATATCTATAATAGATAGATATAATAATAATTCACACAGTGAAGACTAATTAATTTACACAATGTTTGTAGCGTTTCTTATTTATTGTAGTTTTTGTTCTATTGTTTGCAATTATTTTCTTATCCTTATTTCATCACGGACTGTTTATTTATCTTCATGAGGTTGAGTTTCTCTCTTTAGGCTTGTATTAGTTTGATTTTGGTGACAAGGATTATGGAATTATATGGTATCAAAGATTTTAATATAATAAAAACCTTTTTAAAAGAAAAAAAATCACTATATCGTGATATATATATATTGTTATCGTGATATAAAATGTGTCATATCGTGATATAAGATTTAGGTCATATCGCCCCCCCCCCCCCTAAATTAGCCTACTGATGGCCAAAAAATTTTACAAATATCAGTTTGACAGTATATTCTGCATTTCATCCCTTCAGTACCGAATATCTATACATTACAAGATATCATATCGAAGTTAGAAATTCAAGTATTGTGCCGAAATACATTTTGTAGGGTGCCAGAAATGTGCTCAAATTTCCAAATGGTGCCGCGACTAAAAAAGTTTGCAAGCACCGCATGCACACGAAAGGCGGCGGTAATCTTGGAAGTCGTTGATAATGCGACGTCCGTTCCCAGCGTGCGTTTGATGTGCATTCCCAGAATGCAGCATGGGAGGTGGGGGATGTAATAAGCAGGCAGGCTGTACATTGCTTTATTTCTGTCTCGTTGGCTGATGTATTGCACCACTGGTGCCCCCGTCGGTGGAGGTCAGGAGACGTTATATACCAGGATCAGGCAATCCAGTGTGCTTTGACTGCTTGTGGCCGGTTCATGTTTTGTTTTTCATGGTGTGCTCTTAAATATAAAGCTCCTAAATGGGTTTAACAGACTGCTGGAGCTAAAGGAGAAGCCCAAGGTCTACGTTTGCTTGGGTAACTATTTATGAAGCACATGCTAGACATACTTAAACCCAAAATACTCTGATCTAGAGAACCCTAAAGTGTACGACCCAACATTAAAGGCAGGTGAATTCCACAGAATTCCAAGATTACAGAGCAACACTGGAATTGGAGTTAAAACTACAAAATGCTATAAAACTACAAATCAAAGGTTAAATACATTACTTGTGGATATACAGTTTATGCTACCAAGTGCCTCAGAAAAGCCTGGGCTTTGATTCTTCTAACGTGTGATGTTCGGTAGATCCGGTCATTAGTATTTACTCTGTAGTTTGTTTTTTGGGGTTCTGGTGGATGGATGTTAAAACGTTTATCATTTAATGGAAATAAGCCTTAAGCCTCCAAAGAAGCACATAGCCAAAACATATTATTATGATTTTCTTCTTCCTGTATAAGACATTTAATCAAGATACATTACTTAACCCTCCCGTAATGAACATAAATATACTTAAAAGTATTTTAAATACATTTCTGTCATGCTAAGTATACATGTTAATATTCATATACTTAATAAAATGTCCTTAAATTGTACTTTTAGTATACTTAGAGTCTGCTAACTAATAACTCATTTCATACTTAATGCACTTTAATTGTGCTGAAGAACAATTAAAGATATATTTAGTGTATTGATTGTTTTAAAGTGGAAACTATTGCAAGTACACTTTAAATATTTTGCATTTAAAGTCTGATATTATTAAAAGATCATATAAAAGTGACATTAAAACACATTTTAGACTTAATATTAAGAAATGTGCATTGTGCATATGCCAAGTAAAATTTAATTATACATTTTCTATCTGTAAATCTCAAGTTATCTGTCAGTAAATATATTAATAGATTTGAACAATACTTATTATGAAATAAATGTATTTTAAATATTACTTTATTACTTGGGTTGTCCTTGTATTATACACAAAAACTAAAAATGAGTTTACGTTTAAAATCTGCCCATGGGGTGAAATAAATAACTTTTCTCTTTAGATTAAGTTGTTTTTATTACCCCGTAAACATATTTTTTTCTCTAGTTTTAAAGCATTAACTCAATTTGATAAAGTTTTCAGAAATGAAGATTTGGTATTTTGCTTCTCAAGTAAACATATCTTGATTTAAACATGTTTAGCTGTTTGCACTGGAAAAGACAAATACAAAATATAATGCAAGCTTGTTTCTATAAAAAAAAGGTAATTCTGATTTTGTCTCATAATTTTGACTTTTTTTATTCTTGCAATTCTGAGTTTATATCTCACAATGTTGACTTTTTGTCTCAGAATTGCAAGTTTATATCTCGCAGTTGCAAGTTATAAACGTAGTTCTGATTTTAACATCGCATTCAACTTTTTCTCACACAAATCTTTTTTTTTTTTATGAATTGCGAATTCATAATTGTGAGTTTGTCTTGCAATTTTGACCTTTTCTCGATATTGCAAGTTAAGATTTACTGTATATCTCACAATTCTTAATTTATATCGCACAAATGTTATACCTTGCAATTCTGAGTTTATATCTTGCTTTTACTGAGTTTATATCTCACAATTATTAGTTTATCTCGCAATTCTGAGTTTATATCTCACAATTCTGACTCGGAGCATACATCAAATAAAAAAGATAATTGTGACTTTTTACATCGCAAATCTTTTATTTTATTGTATTTTTTACAAATTAAGGTATTTTCAACTTTTTATCTCACAAATCTATATATTTTTTTATTATTTTTTATTATTTTTTTACAAATTGTAAATTCATAATTGTGAGTTTGTCTTGCAATTTAGAATATATATATTTTTTGAAGTTTACATATTTTTGTATTTGTGACAATCTCACAATTCTGACTTTTTCTTGATATTGCAAGTTGAGATTTACTGTATGTCTCACAATTTTATACCTTACAATTCCGAGTTTATATCTCACAATTATTATTTTATCTCGCAATTCTGAGTTTATATCTCACAATTCTGACTCTGAGCATACATCAAATAAAAAAAGATAACTGTAACTTTTTTTTTATCTCACACTTCTGACTTTTTTCTCAAGCTTGAGATGAAAAAATAAGTAAAATATATATATATTTTTTATTGTAAGGCGGAAACAAGATTCCATAAAAATAAGAGAAATCCCTGAATCAGAAACTCATTTCTGCGGTGCTGCTGTGAACTGTTTAAGACCCTTCTTTATAGAGGTCGATGAATAGGTTCGGGTGGAGGTTAAAGGTTAGGCTGGGTCAGGACTAGGTGAACTGAGGAATGAGAAAAGCACTAAAGCCTCTGCTGTCTCTTCATCAGTAATCCAATCATCAGGAGAGGTCAGAACAAAGCATCAGAGCGAACGAGAGAGAGAGAGAGAGAGTTCATTCAGATCAACGCTTGCTGACACAAGCCTGCAATCTTTCTCACAAGTGTTTTATGACGTACTTCATAAATCTATGATGAAGTAAATAAATAATGACAGCAGCTCTTATGTTTTGTCAGTGAACTCTGTGTGACACAGATCCAAACACAGTTACCTTCTTTTTGCAAAACTAATATTTAACACTATTAGATGATGCATGCTCCAGGAAACACTGTTGAAATGTTACTTGTGTACATGCTTAAAAATACAGGTTGTTGCTGGCATTGACGGTTGCATGAATAATCTTAAAACCTTTATATTGCACAAAATGTTATTTTAGTGCAAAAAGGTTCATTTGGTTATGTTAAGAATTGTTGACTGTACGGTACTTTGAATAACACAAATAAATGAGTTAAAAAATTAAAAAAGTTAGATGCATTTTTTTAAGAATCATAAAGCCAAAAATAAAAATTCCATATTTTTTTAATTTTTTTTACACACAAGATATTTTTCCCTGTGGGTCTTAAATCAGAGCACATGGTCTTATATTCATACATGTTGCATGCACCTCTAAAATTAATCTCTTCCTCAGTATGTTTGTCTTGATGTCCAGTACAAATATCTAAATGACATCTAACCAAGAATGCATTTACTAGAAATGCAAATTGACGATATAACGTCTTGAGTTTGTTTAAAACAAGACCGAATATCTGTCAGTGCAGTATGAAAGCGTTTAATGTTCAACGACTCTCCCAGTCGAGGAATTACAGTTTCAGTCACTTCAGTGTTGGCTTCACGAGAGAGAGTGGGAGGATGCCGCTTGATAAGGACGCGGGCACAGCCTCCGTGTTGCCAGATCCAGCTATTATAAGCATTTTGGACTTGTCCACTTAATTTGACACTTAGAAAGTTAATACAGTAGGCAGTTGTAGTTTAAGGCCAGCGATATCTGTATCTTATTTGCAAAAGATTTGAAATAATTTCGGTTTATTCTTATTTTTGTTTGTTATTAATATAAATATCTGGCAACACTGCTATGATCACAGATTGAATTTTTTTTAAACTAAATGTATCTTTAATTTAATTTGCAGTATGCCTTAAATGCATTTTGGTAAAAGAATTAAAATAATAATTGCATAAAATGATGTTCGTTCACAATTTGCCAAAAAAAAAAAAGAAGTATTCGCAGTCAGTCTATCTGTGAGTATGCTTCAAAGACGTTGTCAGAAAGTGCATCAATAGGTGTTAGATAGATAGATAGATACGTTTATTTTGTCCTCAAAGAGGAAATTCATTTTCACAGAAGGTGCATATGTAACACAATGACAACTCCACACACTTAACACAATACAACCACAACCAGAAAAAAAATATAATATTAATAATAATGGCTGATTTCCTATGTGTTTAAAGCTCGTATCGCTGTAGGAACAAACTCTTACTGAAGTTAGTCCTCTTACACATAGGTAATCTATACCTGCGGCCAGATGGGAGAAGGATGAAATAACCATGGAGTGGATGATTTGGGTCATTTAGGATTATGTGTGCTTTCCGGGTCGTAGCTGAAGATAAGTTAGGAGTTGGAATACCAATAATCTTACTAGCCAAATTAGGTATCTTTAAAAGTTTGTTCCTATTAACCACTGTAAGCATATGAAAAAAACAAATGGCACATACATAAGAACTGGCTCAATAATACTCTGAGATGAGGCTGAACAGACAGCTGCTTAAGTTTACGGAGAACTGTACGTCTCTGTTGACAGGCTTTATACATACCTAAAATATGCTGATCAAAACTGAGATGATCATCCAAAGTAATTCCAAGGTATCTGAAATGCTCCACTCTCTCAACCATCTCTCCATTAATATCAATACTTGGATGAATCGGTGTTTTAGAAGAGCCAACAAACAGTTCTTTAGTCTTTGAAATGTTAAGATGTAAAAAATTGTCGTCACACCATGTACCAAAATATGTTATGGAACGTTGATAGTCCAAAAAATAATTTTTATCACTGTTTTTTGAGTATCATCTGCACATTTAAAATAATGAATATTAGTAAATGGACTCGTATAGAGAATGTAAAGGAATGGACTTAATACACATCCCTGAGGGACCCCAGTATTAAGAAAAACGGTGGGTGACAATGAATCGTCCACTTTTACCGCTTGAGACCTATTAGACAGAAAATGATAAATCCAGTGAATTAATGGTGATGGAACTTGCAGGCCGTGTAATTTATTTTGTTGTGCATGTAATTCAGGTGGATGCCGAGCAGCAGTGAGAAGCCAGGATCTCTGCAGCGTGAGTCATTTATCTCAGCCGGCCGGAGTCACGTCAGGACACGGATCTCATCAGCCGGGCCGAGTACAAGCTCTGGGCATGCAGCTCCAGCTCAGGTAATCACCGCTGAAACCAGGGGTCACGCCGGGGTCAGCAGAGGAGATAAGCAGATGCATTAAAGCCCATAGATAACGCACACGTCTCTCCCGGGATCCTCACGGCACGGCTATGCCAAGCAACCTCTGGGCACGTGGGAGGATTCGGGAAGTCTCGATTATGGGCATCACGCCGCCTCCATTATAAGAGCTGCTTCGTTCCTCGTGGAACAGATGAATGCGTTTTCTTTGAATAGATGCTAAAGAGCTCCCAGAGGGACGCCCAGCAGCAAATGTAGGACTTTACATAACTGAGAATATCTCGTCTAAAGCAGATGCTGCAGCATCGAATCCTTCGAGAGATGCAGAAAACACTGCTGTGCCCTGACCATCATGATTCTCAATCTAATTAGTTCATTAAATGTGATTCATTATTACAAATAATGAATGACATAAAGTTTCTTTAACTTGATGTAACAGTTTTTCTACCGGTGAACAGTTTAGAATAATTATTGTCATTTTTCATAATTGATTCTACAAGTATATAATGTATTTATGGCTATTTAAACACATATGTTAATTATTATATATATATATATATATACAGTAATGGCTTCTATATATGATATAATATTTGGAATATTTTTTTTGACTCGTCTGCTCATCATTTATTTGATAAAAAAATACATGTTTAAATATTATTACAACTTAAAATAGCTGTTTTTTGTTTGAGTATATTGTAAAATGTTATTGATATCTGCGATCAAATCTGAATTTTCAGCATCATTACTCCAGTCGACATTTCTGAACGTTGAAAATGTTTTTTGGTGATTAATATTTTTGTGGATATTCTCTAATATATTCATCAGGGATGCATTGTATTGACAATAAAGACATTTATAATGTTACAAAATATTGCTATTTCAAATAAATGCTGTCCTTTTGAACTTTTTTTATTCATCTGTGAATCCTGAAAAATCGAATATATCGGTTTCCACAGAAATATTGAGCAGCACGACTGTTTTCAACATTGATAATAATCAGAAATGTTTCTCGAGCAGCATATTATTATGATTTCTGAATATCATGTGACACTGAAGACTGCACACCCAGCTTTGATCACAGAAATAAATTACAGTTTATTATATATTCACATAGAAAACAGCTATAATATTTCACAATCTTTGGTCAAATAAATGACACTCTTTCAAAAAAACGTGAGTTGTTCCAAACTTTTGCGCAGTACTGTGTGTATATATAACATTATTAACATATTGATTTAAATAGCCATAAGTAGATGATATACTTGTATAAGTTATGTTGTGAGTGTTTGCGGTCTTAGTATGTAGGGAGCAGCGTTTCAGTAAAGTAGTGTGCTATACTACCTGCAGATCTACATCTACAATAGAAAGCACATCCGGATGAAGTGTGAGGTGCGTCGCTCGTTTCTAACAAAGATGCTGCGTGTCTCCACGGAGCACAAACAGATGGATCTCATAGCAACATGGTTTCCATGGTAACGCGGATGCTGATGTCAGACCAGTGCGCCATCCTTTAGTTTTCACTCAGAAATTGATAGTAAATAGTTACAAATATTGTTCCATTTACAGTCCATTTAATTTAAGTGTGAATTTAATAATAATATGATCATATCTTTACATTTTACAGTATATTTAATCAGCGTTTCATTTGTTTTTAATTGTATTTTAATTTTAGAAAGCGTTGGGAGGACATTTTCTTTGTAATGTTAGGCTGGGATGTCTAAAAATGAGATTTCTTCTCCTCTGTTGTGAGTCACTTTGCATAAAAGCATCTGGAAATGCATTAATATAAGCATAACTGTAAAGAAATATATATATATTATTTTGATTTCCGTGCTATGCCGTCACGTTTCTTTCATTATTTGCTTATAATGATCATATCAAATATTACATAAATGTGCAAAGGGCTTAAATCTAGTGGAGTGAAAAAGATTTCACTCGGAAATTGATGATACATTTCATAATTAAAAATATTTGTATATTTACAGTAAATTTAACATATTTTATTTGTATTTAATTTAAGTGTAAATTACACAAAATATTTATTATAATATATAATATGATCACATCTTTTCATTTTACAGTGTATTTTATTGGTGGTTAATTTTAGTTTGTATTTGTATTTTAATTTTTTAATTATGAAATGTAATGCATTAATTAATATGCATTAAATGCTTCTCCAGAAAACCTGATTATCATTGTTATACATTATTATATTATATTTCTGTTAGTTTTGAAACCATGGCCATTTATTTTAGTTAATTTCACAAATAATTACAAAGCAACAAAAAATAACATTAAAAAAAGTTTTTAAAATAAAATAAAAACAGAAAAAGTTTTTTCTTGTAAATCATACTCCAAAAATCTCTTTCATTCATAATTAAAATAATTGATTTTTAGCATGCATAACACTAATTTGGGTGCGGTAATCAATTTCTGAGAAAATAATTACCCCACCCAAATTAGTGTTATGCATGTTAAAAATAAATATTTAGCAAATAATTACAAAGAAACAGCAAGTTATGTTGAATTAAACATACATTTTAAAACATAGTTTTTTACATGTTTTATTTAAATGCTTTATTACTAATATTTTTCACAGTGCTTGAATAAATTTGAGGGGGGGGGGGGTGATTTTTATTAATTTTTTAACTCAAATTGCTAGTTAATAATTACACAGAAATGTCAAGCAACAGATTCAATCACACGACATTTTGAAAAAACATGTGGACGTGAACTGAACACAAATATTGGTTAATTTTCATAATACAGCATCATTCCTCTGATTGAGCATAAATCAGCCGTTTAAATACTGTTTTAAAGCATGTTTCTAATCAACAGGCTGCTGATAAAACCATCTTAAAGCAGTCTTAGCTGGTTTTCTGTATCCCAGGCTGCTCTTCTGGGGCTTTTAGCAGCTAAATGTTGGGAAAGCAAACGCATCTTCTGGGAATTTGTAGGTAAAAGGAAAAATGATGCGTTTTGGTCCTGTAGAGAGATGATGAAACACAAACCGTGTTAGTGTTATCTGTGCTGTTTGTGTTTGCACCTGATAAAGGTCAATCTTACTACTATCTTCACCCTGTTTAAGCTTACAGCAACCTTTGACCTCTGACCTCTTATTTTGGCTAGCCCAATCAGAGAGGTCAAAGGTCAGATAATGATAAATGACAAAAACATGTTTGTTTCTATATTTTTAATCTTATAAATATGTTGTTTCGAAAACACATCTTGTATTTTATTTTATTTACAACATTGGTGAACTGTTTAAGCACAAATGTCATAATATTTCCACACTGAAGGAAGAAATAAATATTAGGTGTGAAAAAAATACATATTACAAGTTAGTTATAGTCTCTATATTAAGCTCTAAATATGCAGAGCAAGATTAATATAGTAAAAAAAAATTGAATCGTATTTTTATTCTATTTCCGATTTATTGCATCTTAAATTTTAGAGCATATTTACTTGCATTTTATTTTAATTCCAAATAAAAAATATATTTTACAAGTTTACATTTTTATTGTCATTGATCAAATGGATCAATTTTTATGTTTTATGTTTGTTAACTTTGCAAAAGTGACCGTTAATGTTAGTTTTCATATTTATAAAAAAAAAAAAATATCAGTGAACATTTTAATTTTTTTTACTTACAGTAAATTTCAAATATTACTGTAAATGCATAATTACTTTACTTTTTAGTCATTTAGCAGACGCTTTTATCCAAAGTGACTCACAAATTTCAAACAAATCACCAGCCATGTGCAAAACAAGACACGAACACGCAGCTAACGAGAAAACTCATAAGCCACGTGTTCATTACAAGACATGAAAACACGAAAGCACACAGCCAATGAAAAACTCCAGCTGTGTGCCACACAGCACAAGATATAACATAGATGCATGCAGCCGATAGAAACACGAACTGCGTGCAACACAGCAAAACACACGTGGACAAGAGTGCGCGGTGCCGAGTGAACTCGAGACCGCGCACTCACACAATGACAGAACGTGGAGCGCGAGTGTCCGAAACCCCGACACAAACCGAAACTCAAGACATGAGTGCCGGGATCCAAACACCACGCTCCACACAAAACACTGTACGCAGACGAGAGAGCGCACGGCTCGAGCACACTCGAAACATGAAAACAGGACATGACGGGAGTATCAGGGCTCTGTCACAAAACCATGAATAACACCAGACCGAAGTGACCGAACCCTGACATCCACTTTATATAAAAACAAGTAACGCAATGATTTAAATGTGACTTTTTATATTAAAAACTGATATACTATTTTCTTATGAAACATACTTCACTTTATTATCTTTATTTACATGTTTGAAAAAAAAAATTCAAGTGCAGAAAAAAATTAGTAAGAAGAGAGATTTTAGAAATGTTTACACAATTTTTGTACATTTCGGCAGTGTAAACATATATTCGAATTATTGTAAATAAAACAACAATTATTGGACTATGTTTCACAAAAAAATACTATTTTAGTTTTATACTAAATTTAATATTTAATTTAATTGTGTGACTTGCCATTTCATTGTAATTACTGGAATTTTAAAAAAAAGCTATAGAAACATTTTTGACAAATACATTTCACAAATAATTACAAAAAAAACATTTTTTTTTAGTTTGAAGTTTTACAGATCTTTTTTACAGTGCATAAACAATTGGTGTAGAAACTTTTTCCTCTCAGACATCGAGTAAATTTCACAAAGAATTATAAAAAACAGCAAGTATCACATTAAATTAAACTCAATATTTTCTTGTTTTATTTGCGACTTAGAATTTTTTTTTTACAGTGAATAAATACAAACATTGAACCATTTCCACTCAAAAATTGCCATTAAAGTACAGTAACACTGAATTAAGAGAGACATTTTGAAGTAGAAATATTAGAAGAATTACTCCAATAGGATTTTTGTTTAAAAATGTGCCCAAATTGAGATTCTCTAATAGAAGAAATTGGGCAACATTGATTAGTTTGATGCATGTAAACGAGTGAGAGCAAACCCACCTCTAGTGGAGGCTTGTTTGTGTAACGACACACAAGCATTACCCAATTAAACGCTCTATTATGGGCAGAGGCACAGAATCCAGGGGTGACTCGAGGTAATCATATGACCGGTTGAAGATCAGAAAGATTTCAGTGAATGTAGAGTATCTCCAAAAACAACAGGCCCCGTTTGCCACTTAATTAGCTTAGCTCGTTTCAGCCAATCAGAGTTATTTTGTGTGTGTGCATCTCAAACGAGGAGACCGGACTCACAGAGAGACCTTGTTTTCTTCAGGACGTGTTTTGTTGGTCTGTTGACCTGAGCTCGAGGTGAATCTGGACACTGTGTGATTGATTCTGTGGCCCTGAGCGTGTTTTTCTGATGTTTGGGGACGATCGTTATAACAGATTCCTCTAACGACACTCGAGGGGAATTACCTCGTTCCTCGCAGACTTTCATCTAAACATAGAAATCAATTTAGCATAGTCGACTCACATCGCTCAAATCTGCCACTGCATGCTATTATTTCATCCATCAGTACCAATCAGTAGACTTTTCCAACATCCCATTTTAACTATTATTTTTTAAAAACATTTAACTTTTAGCAATGATGCATTAAATGCTTCAAAAGTGATAATTAAGACAACTATAAAACATAACAGCAACATTCTCTTCATGAGGTTAAACCAAGTTTCATAAGACTTTATATGTAATGCTTTAAAAAGTATTTTTATGCTTTAATTATGCAGCTTATACATCATAAAAAAAAACGAAAGTATGAAAATGGTTAAATGTACTGTAAAGAAAATGTAATGTACTATTTTATTATATTTTATATAATTTAATCCAAAATTGATATAAAATTAAAGCCATGTGTCTAAATAATTTGTGTTCCAAATTTGAAGTTGATATTAAAAAATTGAGGTTCCTATGCAATTTTGGGCGGATGCCACGTATAATTGTTTTTTACATTTATGCGTTTACAGTGCATTCAGGCTTTACATTAATTTTATTTTTTATCAGTATGTTTTTGATGCATTTTTCTGTCACAAAGGTATAATTTGATCTCTCAGTATTACTTCTATCTCAAAATAACCACCAAATATGGAATTTTGAGACGCGGAACTTTCCAACGATATGTATTTTGAAAAGATTATAACAAGTTTTGATCCTAAAAATGTTGTAATATGACACCCCCGCTAAGGGGGAGGAGCCTGCTAAAAGAGTTTAAAGTTTCATTTCCATTGTAATGCAATGACTGATTTGAAAATGGCTTTTAAGCTTTCAAATGACATAATTTACGCTGATTACTAAAACGTGATTGGGAAAAAGTAAACGAAAAATAATTTTTGTGACAAAGGTCAGAACTCTCTTTATGTTTTGTCGAGAATTAATCTATTACTGTCCCAACATAATTTTAAACAACACATTTTTAGGATTCTTAGACCTTTCCAACGATATATAGTTTGTCACGGTTAGATTAGGATTTAATCGTAGTGTATTGAAGTAAACTTGGTGACCGTTAAGGGGTTAAGTGTTACCAAAAATGTTATTCCGTGGTGAAAAGATGTCTTACAAATATTTTTTGTCCCAAAATTAATACTTTTACTCATTAAAAGTGACAGTAAAGACATTTAAAATATTACACAAGATTTCTATGTCAAATCAATGCTTTCTATTCATCAAAGAATCCTGAAAAATAAATCATAGTTTACACAAAAATATCAATTTTCAACATAATCAGAAATGTATTAGAATTGATTTCTGAAGATCATTTGAGTAATGATGCTGGAAATACAGCTTTGATCACAGAAATAAATTACAGTTTAACAGATATTCACATTGAAAACAGCTGTTTTACATTCTAATAATATTTCAGAATTTTTACTGTATTTTTGATCAAATAAATGCTGTTATTTTTTTATTTACTCTTTTAATTTTAATTATTCCAAACTTTCAATGGTAGCGTACTGTATATTATAAAAGATACCTCAATGTAAATCATTTTTTTACATTTTTTTTTTTTTAAATATTCAATTAATTCAAAAAAGTATGTGCTTTTCATTCCCTCTCTTTTATGCACAAACACACTCACGATCTGTGAAATGGCAAAACCCGCGGCAGAATCAGAAGTGAGCTTAAAGTGTCGCAGGCCTCCGGAGCGCTGACATTTAGATTTAATCTGGTGACCTTTCATCATCATAATTCATATTGTGTCTCTTCTGCAGGAGAGAGAGAGAGAGAGAGACACACAGAGAGAGAGAGACGAATTAATTGAAGAATTTGAAGAAATAAAAACACTTGCACTGTCTGACAATGATGAAGATGATGATCCCACACAAGCTAACAACAAGGATCCAAACACTGATACCTCCCCTGGAAAATCAGACCAAAAGATCACAGTGACTCCAAAAACCATAACCTCAGTGTCAAGAATGAAAGACAGCTTTTCACTCCTGGAGGTAGAGGTAGTAGAGCTAAAAGAATTCATTCTCTCCCACCTAAGCAACAACAACATGGAACAACTTACAAATGACATATTGAATTTGAGACAAGAGATCAAATATCTGCAAAGTGACCGAGAAGAAATGTCAAAGGAGCTTCAACAAACTAAAGATGAAGTGAGAGAAATAAAATCAACTTTAGGAAACAGCTAAAAGCAGTCAGAGCAGAAATGCAAGAGGAGCTCTCTGCCTTAAAGTCAACACTCCACACCAAGGATAAACTCATTAACAGTTTGAAAGAAAAACTCAATTCTGTTCCAGCACTTAAAGAGACTTCTCCTGAACCAGAGATCCTCATGAATACTCCTCAAGCTGAACAACTAGCCATGAAGAGAGAGTCTCACAGCTCGACCGATCCAGCTAATCAGATTGATATCTCCGCCGCAGAGGACCCCAAAGAAACACAGGCTCTTATCCTGATCGACTCGAATGGGAAATATGTCAATGAGAAACTACTATTCCCAAATATGATGGCCCAGAAAATCTGGTGCCCAAACACAAAAAGTGCTTTTCAGATCCTGTCTGATAAAAACCTGAATGAAAACTATAAACACGTCATAATTCACACAGGAACAAATGATTTAAGGGCCATGAAGGGCCATGTGGCTCCTGTGATGAGAGAGCTGGCAATCAGAGCCACTCAACGTTTCCCAGAGGCAAGAATAACTCTGTCCGCATTACTACCACGCACTGATGTACCATTCCACGTGATTCATGGAAATAATGTGGAACTCTCCAGAAGCTGTGCACTTATTCCTAATGTTTATCTCGCTCATCACAAAGATATACGGCCACATCATATGTATGACCATGTACATCTCAACAAGCAAGGAGTGAAAGTCTTCGCCAGAGTGATGAACATCCAACAAGAAGCCCTCATCCAGCAAGAAGCCCTCATCCAGCAAGAAGCCCTCGTCCAACAAGAAGCCCTCATCCAACAAGAAGCCCTCATCCAACAAGAAGCCCTCATCCAACAAGAAGCCCTCGTCCAGCAAGAAGCCCTCGTCCAACAAGAAGCCCTCATCCAGCAAGAAGCCCTCATCCTACAAGAAGCCCTCGTCCAACAAGAAGCCCTCATCCAACAAGAAGCCCTCATCCAGCAAGAAGCCCTCGTCCAACAAGAAGCCCTCGTCCAGCAAGAAGCCCTCATCCAACAAGAAGCCCTCATCCAGCAAGAAGCCCTCATCCTACAAGAAGCCCTCATCCAACAAGAATCTCTCGTCCAGCAAGAAGCCCTCGTCCAACAAGAAGCCCTCATCCTACAAGAAGCCCTCGTCCAACAAGAAGCCCTCGTCCAGCAAGAAGCCCTCATCCAACAAGAAGCCCTCATCCAGCAAGAAGCCCTCATCCAACAAGAAGCCCTCATCCAACAAGAAGCCCTCGTCCAACAAGAAGCCCTCATCCAGCAAGAAGCCCTCATCCTACAAGAAGCCCTCGTCCAACAAGAAGCTCTCGTCCAACAAGAAGCCCTCATCCAACAAGAAGCCCTCATCCAGCAAGAAGCCCTCGTCCAACAAGAAGCCCTCGTCCAGCAAGAAGCCCTCATCCAACAAGAAGCCCTCATCCAGCAAGAAGCCCTCATCCTACAAGAAGCCCTCATCCAACAAGAATCTCTCGTCCAGCAAGAAGCCCTCGTCCAACAAGAAGCCCTCATCCAGCAAGAAGCCCTCATCCTACAAGAAGCCCTCGTCCAACAAGAAGCCCTCGTCCAGCAAGAAGCCCTCATCCAACAAGAAGCCCTCATCCAGCAAGAAGCCCTCATCCAACAAGAAGCCCTCATCCAACAAGAAGCCCTCGTCCTACAAGAAGCCCTCATCCAACAAGAAGCCCTCGTCCAGCAAGAAGCCCTCGTCCAGCAAGAAGCCCTCATCCAACAAGAAGCCCTCATCCAACAAGAAGCCCTCATCCAACAAGAAGCCCTCGTCCAGCAAGAAGCCCTCATCCAACAAGAAGCCCTCATCCAACAAGAAGCCCTCGTCCAACAAGAAGCCCTCGTCCAACAAGAAGCCCTCGTCCAGCAAGAAGCCCTCATCCAGCAAGAAGCCCTCATCCAACAAGAAGCCCTCATCCAACAAGAAGCCCTCGTCCAACAAGAAGCCCTCGTCCAACAAGAAGCCCTCGTCCAGCAAGAAGCCCTCATCCTACAAGAAGCCCTCATCCAGCAAGAAGCCCTCGTCCAACAAGAAGCCCTCGTCCAACAAGAAGCCCTCGTCCAACAAGAAGCCCTCATCCAGCAAGAAGCCCTCATCCTACAAGAAGCCCTCATCCAACAAGAAGCCCTCGTCCAACAAGAAGCCCTCGTCCAACAAGAAGCCCTCGTCCAGCAAGAAGCCCTCGTCCAACAAGAGAAGCCCTCGTCCAACAAGAAGCCCTCGTCCAACAAGAAGCCCTCGTCCAACAAGAAGCCCTCGTCCAACAAGAAGCCCTCGTCCAACAAGAAGCCCTCGTCCAACAAGAAGCCCTCGTCCAGCAAGAAGCCCTCGTCCAACAAGAAGCCCTCGTCCAACAAGAGAAGCCCTCGTCCAACAAGAAGCCCTCATCCAACAAGAAGCCCTCGTCCAACAAGAAGCCCTCGTCCAACAAGAGAAGCCCTCGTCCAACAAGAAGCCCTCGTCCAACAAGAGAAGCCCTCGTCCAACAAGAAGCCCTCATCCAACAAGAAGCCCTCATCCTCCAACAAGAAGCCCTCATCCAACAAGAAGCCCTCATCCAACAAGAAGCCCTCATCCAACAAGAAGCCCTCGTCCAACAAGAAGCCCTCATCCAACAAGAAGCCCTCATCCAACAAGAAGCCCTCATCCAACAAGAGAAGCCCTCGTCCAACAAGAAGCCCTCATCCAACAAGAAGCCCTCATCCAACAAGAAGCCCTCATCCAACAAGAAGCCCTCATCCTCCAACAAGAAGCCCTCATCCTCCAACAAGAAGCCCTCATCCTCCAACAAGAAGCCCTCATCCTCCAACAAGAAGCCCTCATCCTCCAACAAGAAGCCCTCATCCTCCAACAGAGCCCAGAGCAGCCGCCGGACCGCCATCACAACACAAGAGCTACGCGGCGGCAGTTCAACGACCACAAAACCCTGCAGCTGCAGAACTCAACCAGATAAGACGTCTGCTGAACACCGTCTGCTCCAGACTCATGATATAAGTCACACACCTTTACATACATGTACATATACATGCACACACTTTACACACAAACCTATTCATGAAGTCTTTTAAAAATCAGTTGTTGGAATATACAGGGTCTGCACTCTTCTACTTTCGGTAACAAGTCTGCAGACCAAGACTTACTCAGCAGTGTAACAGATATGGACATTTGTATCTTTCATGAAACGTGGTGTCGCAGTAATGAGGCTTTACATTGTCCAATAGGATACAAAGAAATTATTGTTCCTTCATTGAAAAAATCTCAAATTAAATATGGCCGTGACTCAGGTGGAATACTTATTTGGCACAAAGACAATTTGAAGCACTTGATAAAAATTGTTAAAATTGAAAATGCATCTATTGGCTTGAAGTGAAATCAGTCATATCACAACATAATCTTTACCTCTGTGCACTCTATATTCCACCTCACGACTCTCCCTATTACAACGAGCAAAGCTTTCTACAGCTACAGACTGACATCTTGCACTTTCAGTCAAGAGGACATGTTCTCATATGTGGAGACTTAAATGCCAGGACCGGAAGAGAAATTGATTATGTAAATATTGTAGATAATAATCACATATCCAACGACACCACGTTTCATTCTTCATTAGTTATCACACCAAGAAACAGCTATGATAGTTTAGTCAACACCAATGGAAAACAAGTGTTAAAACTGTGTAAAGGTTTAGGGCTGTACATCATTAATGGCAGAACCAGAGGAGATAGTTTAGGTAGATTCAGCTATTGCTCCAGATTAGGAGCCAGTGTAGTCGATTACTCAATTACAGACATAGACCCAAACTTCATTAATGCCTTTATAGTTAGACCTCAACTCCCGATTTCTGACCACTGCCAAACAGTCCTTTACCTGAATCAGTCAATTGACCGGGTCAGTACCGCTCCCCTCAAACATGAAAAACTGTTCCCTTTAAACCCCAAACTCAGATGGAACCAGTCTAATGCCGAGCAATTCAAAGAGAACATGAGCAGCTCTGTTATACTAAACATGCTGGACCACTTTATGTCCACAGATTTCACTCCAGATACTAATGGAATAAACCACAGCTACATCCAATCTTAATCATATATTTCAAACTTTAGCCACCATATCTAACTCTAAACCTCCAAACAAACATAGAACAAACAACAAAAAATCAAAAAGAATATGTGGTTTGATAATGAATGCACTTGTCTCAGAAAAGACCTTCGACAACTTTCTAACAAAAAGCATAAAGAACCGGCCAATCAGACGCTAACGGCTCGCCTACTCCGACTGTCTGAAAAATTATAAAAAGCTCATCTGCAACAAAAGAGATCAATATTATGAAGCTAAAATTGATGAAATAGATGAATCAATAGACCAAAATAATTTCTGGAATCTCTTTAAAAAATGTGAAAGCCCCAAATCAAGGCCATTTCTCCAGAGCGGCACAATCTGGAGGTCTTACTTTAAAACCCTTTACCAACAACTTGAACCAGACCTCAACCAGCCCCAAACTAACACAAAGAGAAAACTAGAAGAGTTACAGAAAACGATCAAAAATTACCAAAACCCACTGGACATGATTATAACAACATCAGAAATAACAGAGCACATTAAAAAACTCAAATTAAAGAAGGCATGTGGACAAGACAACATCAGTAATGAAATGCTCAAACTCAGCAGTCCTTACATAATTCAAGCTCTGGCAAACTTATTCAACCTGATCTTATCCTCGGGAGACTTCCCTGAGACCTGGGCTGAAGGACTCATCACTCCTATATATAAACAAGGAGATAAATTCTATCCCAATAATTACCGTGGTATCTGTGTGGGCAGTAACCTAGCAAAGCTGTTCTGCACTATAATGAACAACCGCATAGTGACATTCCTCACAAGACGCAGCATCCTACATAAATCACAATTGGCTTTTTACCGAAACAACGCACATCCGACCACATCTATTCTCTCCACACTCTAATTAACAAAATCTAAAGGGCAAACAAAGAAAGATATTTACATGTTTTGTTGATTTAAAAAAAGCTTTCGACTCTGTTTGGCATGATGGGTTACTATACAAATTATTACAAATTGGCATTGGTGGAAAAACATTTGATGTTATACAGTCCATGTATAGAAACAGTCGATGTGCAGTCAAAATTGGTAATTGCAGGACTGCGTTCTTCCAGCAGGGTCGTGGAGTGAGGCAGGGATGCAGTCTGAGCCCAACCCTGTTCAACATCTAACATCAACGAGCTGGCAGAAGCTCTGGACCGCTCCGGCAACATCCCGGGCATCGCTCTGCACGACTCCGAAGTCAAATGCCTGCTGTATGCGGACGACCTGGTTCTGATGTCCCCACAGCCGAGGGTCTCCAGCACAGCCTGGCCCTGCTGGAACAGTACTGTGAGGAATGGGCTCTGACGGTCAACCTGGACAAAACCAGAGTCATGGTGTTCCAGAAGAAGGCCAGGTCTCAGGGAAGCAGATACCAGTTCAGTTACGGAGGAGAAGTTCTGGAGCACAGCACCAGCTACTCTTACCTGGGGCATCCAGATCTCTGCATCGGGGGGCTTCAGTCTGGCTGTGAAGGCCTTGTATGAGAAGGCCCGGAGGTCATTTTATGCCATCAAATCACGGTTGGCCAATTAAAATTATCAATTAAAACATGGGTTAAATTATATCACGCAATCATTAAACAAATTCTACTGTACGGGAGTGAAATTTGGGGACCAGTAATACATTTTAAAAATTGGGATAAAACTTCAATAGAAAAAACTACAACTAGAAATTATCAAAAACATTTTAGGGGTCCATAGATCTACATCCAATGATGCTTGCAGAGCTGAATTAGGCTTATACCCACGGAAGATTGAGATCCAGAAGAGATGTGTTCAGTTCTGGCATCACCTCCATCAATCTGATCCTGATTCGATCCAATATAAAGCCCTCCTCGCCAATGAAACCTCAGCAGAATCTCATCCTCTAAACACACTCGCTCATCAGCTCGTCCACAAAACCAGCTCCTCACCGACTACAGCTTCACCCCCAAAACCATTATTAAAGACATTGACACCAATCTAAAAGACATTCATGATGAATCTCTAAAAATACAATTTGGCCTTCAAATAAGCTCCAATGCTACTCAACCCTAAACAGAACCACTACATTTGCCAATTATTTATTGATTAAACCATTTAAAGAAAGACAAATCCTCTCCAAATACAGATTAAGTGACCATGATCTAGAGATAGAGAGAGGAAGACATAGACAAACATGGACCGAGCGAGAGCAGAGGATCTGTAGACACTGTGATCTACAGCAAATAGAGGATGAGAAACACTTTCTGATGATGTGTCCCAAATATCTCCATGTGAGGGAAACATTCTCCCCAGATTTGACGCCCTGATCCCTTCATTTACAGAGAAAATGCCCTTCTTACTCGGAGAAGATGATAACACAGCTGCACTCGCTGCTAAATATGTGTTAACCATTCATAATGTTAGATGTTCAAACATGATACTCTTGATACTGACCAACTTGATCTTTTCATTATTTAGAATGATTTTGATGTTATTTATGTTGTTATTTATTTACCTATGTTATGTTGTATATACTGTATATATATTAATGCTTTGGCAACCTTGTGCTACGCAGTCATGCCAATAAAGCTCATTTGAATTGAATTTGAATTGAATTGAATTGAGAGAGAGAGACACAGAGAGAGAGACAGAGAGACACGACACAGAGAGAGACACAGAGAGAGAGGGACACACAGAGAGAGAGAGAGAGAGAGAGAGAGACACAGAGAGAGAGGGACACACAGAGAGAGAGAGACACAGAGAGAGAGGGACACAGAGAGAGAGAGAGGCATCTGTGTGAGCAGCAACCTGGGAAAGTTATTCTGTAGCATAATGAATGCTCGACTACTAGACTTCATCACCACACACAATGTACTGAGCAGAAGTCAAATCGGATTTTTACCAAATTACCGTACATCTGATCACATCTATACATTACATACTCTGATTGAAAAACACGTTCATCAAGATAAAGGGAAAATATATGCATGCTTTATTGACTTTAAAAAAGCATTTGACTCAATTGGCACCAAGGACTATTCTACAAACTTATTGAAAGTGGAATAGGAGGTAAAACCTATGACCTCATCAAATCAATGTACAGTGAAAGTAAATGTGGCGTAAAATCAACACCAAACGTACAGGTATCTCTCCCAGGAGCGTGGAGTGAGACAGGGCTGCTGCTTAAGCCCAACATTATTTAACATCTATATCAATGAACTGGCGCTCAGTCTGGAGCGATCTGCAGCCCCTGGCCTCACTCTACACGACTCAGAGATCAGATGCCTGCTGTATGCAGATGATCTGGTTCTGCTGTCTCCCACCAAACATGGTCTACAGCAGAACCTGGATCTGCTAGAGCAATACTGCCAGACCTGGGCCCTGACAGTCAACCTGAAGAAAACCAACATTATGATCTTTCAGAAAAGATCCAGATCCCAGGGAACAGAACACATCTTTACATTAGGCACTAACCAGATAACACACACATCACACTACAACTACTGGGTTTGAAAATCACATCCACTGGAAACTTTAATCATGCTGTGAATGAACTGAGAGATAAAGCACGCAGGGCCTTCTACGCCATAAACGGCAATGTCCAATAGAAATCCCTATTAGAATTTGGCTGAAAATAGTAGAATCAGTAATTGAGCCCATTGCACTCTATGGCAGCGAGGTGTGGGGTCCACTGACAAACCCAAGTCAAGATCTCACCAAATGGGAAAAACATCCGATTGAGACCCTGCATGCAGAACTCTGTAAAATATATTACACGTGCATCGGCACACAACAAATAACGCATGCAGGGCAGAATTAGGTAAATATCCTCTAATCACTAGATACAAAAAAGGGCAATTAAATTCTGGAAACATCTGAAGCTCAGTAACCCCCAATCATACCATTATAAAGCCCTGCAATACCAAGAGATGAGCAAAGAAAGCAAGCCCTTCCTCCAGCTGATCCAGAGCTTCAGTCCTGATGCTTACTAACATCTACTGATGCTCTGAATCACAACATCAGAACCATCAGATCACTGCACAAATCAAACAGAGCTACATCACTCACTGGCAAACCCAAACTCAACAACAGAGTAAAATGCAATGCTATCTGTCCCTAAACAGAGAGTACAGTATGGCAGAGTATCTGTTCACAGTGTCAGATAAGAAACTGAGAAGCACGTTGACCAGATACAGACTCAGCGGACACAAGCTGATGATAGAGACGGGCAGACACAGACAAACATGGCTGCCCCCGGAGCAGAGATTGTGTTCACACTGTGACCTGAATCAGATGGAAACAGAACTGCACTTCCTAACAGAGTGCTCCAAATACACAGATATACGGACAGTGTACTACGACAAAATACAGCAGATCCATCCCACATTTACAACTCTTCCAGACCAGGAGAAACTAGCGTATCTGCTCGGAGAACACAAGACCTGCTGTGTGCTTGCTGCTCAATATGTGTCTCTCTGTCACCATAGAAGAGAAGACACTCCGTCTGCCCCTGAGCTGATGTTTCCAGCACATGTAGAATATATTATGACATATTACCCCATTATGTTACTTAAATGTATATTTTGCCTCTGTAAATCTTATACTGTACTTTATTTAATTTTATTTCTATCACATACTTACAATAGTCATTCATTTTGCACTACATATTTAATACGGTTTAAATATTTGTTTTATTACTATTATTGTTTTTATTTTTATTTCTGTTATGTGCACTACTTGTGAGCAGCCCAGCTGCAATTGCTTTGGCAATACAAATGTATAGTTTTTGTCATGCCAATAAAGCACACTTAAATTGAAAATTGAAATTGAGAGAGAGCACTTATAGCTGCAAAATTCATATCATCATGTCATCTCCTGAGGGACAGCCAGAAAGAAACACACACACACACACACACACACACACACACACTCACAGCCCAAACACACACATTAGACCTACACAAACAGCCAATAAACACAGACAGCCCAAACACACACACACACACACAGCCCAAACACACACCACAACACACACACAGCCCAAACACACACACACACAGCCCAAACGCACACACACACAGCCCAAACACACACACACACACAGCCCAAACACACACATTAGACCTACACAAACAGCCAATAAACACACACAGCCCAAACACACACACACACAACACAGCCCAACACCACACACACACACACACAGCCCAAACACACACATTAGACCTACACAAACAGCCAATAAACACACACAGCCCAAACACACACACACACACCACACACACAGCCCAAACACACACATTAGACCTACACACATCTAGGTAATGTATATAATGTTCACATGACTAAGTTCCGTTGTTATATGATTTCTGTATTATTATCTTTTATTTATTATAATTATTATTTATTAATATTTTATTTATGATTTACTATATCTAGCCATGTGTTTATATAATATTGCCTTTTATTTAGTTTCATTGTTACTATTATTTTCTCTAGGCTTTTCTAAATGTTCAGATATTGTAAATCATTTTCTATGTTGTTTTAATGCTTTGGCAATACAAAATATATGTTTTTGTCATGCCAATAAAGCTTTCTGAATTGAATTGAATTGAATTGAGAGAGAGAGAGAGAAAAAAAAAAATTCATGTACTTATTTACTTCATAGATCTATTCTTGTTTTATGTATTATATAATCATTTGTTCCTTATTCATGTAATGGACAATGCTTTGGCAATACTGTGCAAGTCATGCCAATAAAGCT
>QVTF01006281.1:0-27633 GCA_003573665.1 Oxygymnocypris stewartii
GACAAGGGAACGAAGATTAGTTGATTTTAGTTGATAGTAAAAACCTGAAATAATTCAGCCGTATTTTTCTCGGGATGAAAATAGCTACAGAAGCTGGCGGGTCGGTGACGTTAAACACAAACAAGCTTTGTGATTGCTCGCAATGTATTTGTGATGGAAATATGCGATAGGACCAAGAACTATATTTCAGTACTTGGCGAGAGAACGCAAAGGTTTTGCTAGATAATGAAAAGGTTTGGCGAGCGAAAGCAAAGTTTATTGGGGGAACATAGAGTTGTTGTGAGAGCATTGCAGAGTTTTGGGGGATTGGGGATGTAGTACTTTTGTGTGTAAACGTAGAAGTTTTGAGAGCGCGATGCAATGTTTCGTGAGGGTTGGTTTTGGTAGCGCAAAAGTTTTGTGATTTAAAATATAAGGTGGGGGGGAAAGAAATGCATTTTTGTGAGAAAACGAGCCAATCCAAAGTTTCTTGGGGAAACAGTACTATTTATAAATGAACGTAGAAGTATTGCGAGCGAACACAAATCTCTTTGAGGGAACTTTTGCAAGTGAACGCAAGGTTTCTTGAGGCAACACGATGCATTTACAAACTAATGCAAACATTGTGCAAGCAAACAAACGTATTGAAATATGTTTCTTCATCACCTTGTCTACTTAGGGATTGTGTAACAGTCAAATAAGCCACACTATGTAAAAACGCACAGAACGTAATGAATGACTGCAGTTCAGATGTTTCTATAAAGTGCTGCTGGTGCAGATTCTATGGACCTGGTCAGGAGCTCAATGTTACCCATAGATTTATGATGGAAATTGAATGGAACGGCTACATTTCAAGCTATTTTCAGAAGTGTTAAGTGTGCTGGTTTTGACAGCTGGGTTTATTTCACTAAACATTTATTATATTGTAAAGCTACGGTTCGTATTTATTTAGCTTGTGGCTCCTGGCGTAGGGACTTGATGGTGACGTAACTGCTGTACAGATTTCCGAAGTGCTCTCATCTCATATGATTGTATATATGTTTAATAAGATGAAAGTTTTAGTTCAGTCTGTCATTGTATAATCGTTCATGCTTCAAGTTCAGAACATATCCTTTTAGATACATACTGCACACACGCATTTAGTGACTACTCGGAGCCAGATGTGAATCGCAGTGTTTTGTACTGTCATAAACATTTGTTTACAGTGTGTTTATGATCTCTCGTGCGAGGAGAGATGGAGATGAATCCTTGTTCTGAGTGTAGAGTACTGTATCATTCTCCTTTACCTCCTCATATGACTTGACTTCTGGAGAAACCACAGTGGAGTGGTTTTCATTGTGTTTTGTCATATTGCTGCCTTTTTAGTCCGATTTGTGTTCAATGAACAGTCTCCACATCTGCTTTAGCACTGAGAGATGGATTGTTATCCGCTGCCCTCTCGTTAAACTCACGGGCCGGTTTCCCATCAGCACATGTCCATCTTGAAATCCATCCTTCGTCTTGCATTGAGATGAACCAGACATGAAGCGTGCTCCTCTTGTGTGGTGCATTCTAGACTTTCATGTGCCTTCATCTGTTCTTCTCCAGCTCTGACATTGATTTCAATAAACTGTTCCAAAATAAACCAGTCTTGGCATAATGCATCGTTTTATGTTTCGGTTATGTTCCCTCATTGCTCATTTATTCGACTAATTTATCTTACATATGTAATCATGCAACTGTGAGAAACAGTTTCATGTTTTAATGAGGTATGTTGTGATGTTAATAAAGTGTCCAATGCATGAGTTTTGCTATGTTAGGGCCTAAACAATATTTTCCCAGTCTTCATGAAAAGAATAAGCCTTAATTGAGGATTTAACTAACTAATAAAGATACTTATATTTGGCAGTACTAATAAAATGAATACATTTTAAATACACAATAACCAGGTTTATATATTTATGATGAATCCAGTTTGTTTCAATCTCAGCCTAACTGAATCTTCTTCCACCGGTATATGTATTATCGTTACATACTTGTTACAATAATATATTTTATTGCTTTCACAATGAACATTATTCTAAGGGATTTGCATTTTGAAAATATGATTATTTATATCAAATAAATACAAAGAAACCAACCACTATGCCGTGATTGTTTGAATGTTATACCTTCTGTTTTATTTATGTATGTCTTACAAGTATGCATCACATTATGTTTATTAATTAGTTTGTTAATACTTTGTCATTCAAATCGATAGTAATTTTATGCAATTTAAATACACTTTAAATATTTTTGGGTGTACAGTTGTATTTCATTAAATCTGGAACGGAAATATCAAACCAACAAAACTCCAATCATTTTTACAGCGAGACGACCAGACTAACAAACGTGTTTCAAGAAATTGTTCAAGCTCTGTTCACAATGATGTAAAATAAATGCAACTAGTATAAAACTTGTTCCATTCATTGTAATTTACAACATGAAGTGCATTAAACATTATATTACATCAAGGTTTCCCAAACTAGGGTTCGTAAAGGAACTGCAGGGGGGGTGTGAGTTGAAAAAGCTGTCAATTAAATCAAAAAATTGAAATGAAATAAATCAATTTTAAAACAAACTCCCTTTTGAGGAAAGTCTCTTCACTCGGCGGCCATATTTGCAACGCCTCCGGGCAGCTCGTACGAGACCAATCTTAATGAAAGAGGAATCCTGAAATCTCAAACACTACGCGCTGAACTCACAATTAAATTACATATGTCAAATCAGCAACAGAAATCTGAAATTAATTGCTCCATGAATGTTGTTTCTTATGCTCAAATGTGTATTGACTGATCGAGTCAGGGCCGCGTTCAACCTCGACAAAACATTGCAAAACGGAGGTGCGCTGAACACCCTGTTCTGAGGACGCAAGAGTTGCAACTATGGCGGCTGAGAAGGCCATTCTTTGTGAAAGTGACGTGATGGTAACCCATATTCAGAATTTGTGCTCTGCATTTGACCCATGCAAGGTGCACACACACAGCAGTGACCACACACACACACCCCACACACACACACACACACACACACACACCACACACACCACACCACACACACACACACACCCGGAGCAGTGGGCATTTATCCTGCGGCGCCGGGGAGCAGTTGGGGGTTCGGTGTCTTGCTCAAGGGCACCTCAGTCATGGTATTGAGGGTGGAGCGAGCTGTACAAATAAAACACTTACTAAAAATATGAAATATTTGTATTTACCTGCATGCCATGCGATCATTAATCTTAATTATTGAAATATTTATTTTAAAATCTCAGGGGTACTTAAAGCAATATATTTGGTGAATAAGGTTTAGATGACAAAGTTTTGGAATGCCTTCATTACATGTAACTAAGAAATAACGTGAAGTTGAATTAGTTATAATTAATAACACATGGTTAAAAAACCTACAGAGTAATAATTCAATAAAAAAGTTGTTCATCAGTAGTTGATGCAATGTTGAAACCCTTCTTAAACCTGAAATGATTTTTGTAAATCCAGAACTCAAATGCAGTCGCCACGTGAATAATGACTGATATTTGTGTAAATATCCACAAAACTGGACTATATATATATATATATATATAAAATATGTATATAATCAGTAGACTATTTTAGAAAGGAAAATTTAAAAGATAAAAAAGAGAAATTAGGGAGAATCAATGAATTATGAATAATGTAATGCTATTGTGTGAATAATATCTAATCATGTAATCCATAAAAAAGTAACTGTAGTCTGATTACGAGTATTTTAAAATGTTAAATGTTACTCTAATTACAAGTACTTCATTTTTGTAATCTGGTTATGTAATCCAGATTAGTCTATACACTTAATCAGTTATTAACTCTGATTACAGAACATGTATTGTTAAATTTTCTCTGAAAATACTGTATTTCTTTAAAATAACTGATACAGTGTATCTAAAGAAATTATATTTTGATGCGTTTCTGAAGTCTAAAAGTTGCCAATGTAAACTTATAATTTTGTTTTACTATTTTTTATTTGAATATTTCAAGACAAAAGTATTATTTTAGTGCCATCTTCTGGCCAATATAAATGTCTCACACTGTGCTAGTCGAATACTTGATATATAATCAAATGATTGAAATCGATGCATAATTGTTGACAGTATAAACTCCCGTCATTTAACATTGTATTCAATCAAATCTGTGCAGCAGTGCTGAGGCTTGTAAGCGCGAACATATGGAATATTTGCGAACTACAACTCCCACAATCCCCCTCCGTTCCACTTCCTTATATACGTCATACGTAACATGGCTGCTTTCATAATAATTTCGCCTTTGACTTATCCATAGCTTGTTGCGTTATTTTTGCCTCATTCCTCAACCCATATTTCGCTTAAACGTGCTCGGATGAAAGCTCTGCAGAATGCCCCAAATATTACGAGGATAAAGAGGAAGATGGCCGCGCCTGCAGTGGCGTAAGAGAAGATTTCCGAGCCTGTCTCCTTCAGCATGACTGTGTAGTGAAGTTAATATCAGGAATATGAATTCACATCAGCCTCACAGATCTATTGTGCCTCTCACAACATTCATTATTGTTGTTCAAAACAGTGGACGAGTTTAACCAGGGGCCAGTTTAATAAAACAAGTTTACCAAAGAAGTCCGGTTTATTTCAGTTAACGTTAGTCTGATCCAAATCATGTGACAATAAGCCAGACTAACTGAAATAAGCCTGGCTGCTTTAGTAAACATGTTTTATTAAACAGGCGTATTTCTGATGTGCATTTAAAGCTGATTGGCTGCGTAATCAATAATGTGACAGATGATTATAGAGTTGGGTCTCTGTTGTGTCACAGGACGGTAAAAAGCCCAGCGAGTGTCTGAAGGAAGGACACTGCAAAGGCTTGCAGGTGGGCTTTCTTTGAGTGCAAGAGATCCATGGTCAGTACATCTGCTGTTTAAATTATGCACGTTTTTCTGAAATCCACGTCGAAGTCTATTTGAGTCACTAGCTCTTGATTAGATTAACAATGTTCAGTTTATGTCCACTTTCCTTAAAACAACTAACTTGATGTAAACCAGGTGTTAAATTCATGTAAATGAACAGCAAAGTCAGAATTCAATAGTTATGTATTTGTTAATTGTTTTAGATATGAGATAAACAAATATTATTCAAATATATTCTATACAATGTTTTTCTATCATCCTAATATATAATTGTTTCTCTCGTTTATTATTGAAATAAAAATATATATGTACAGGACTGTGTAGAGCACTAAACAAGACTGTCGTAATTTTAAATAAATAATTTAGATGAAAATACTCTCTGGATGATCTGGCCGCAGTGTGTTCTGGGTACCCCTTGGTTTCAAGTAAGCTCGCGAAAATGCTTGGTTTTAATGGGGTATCTACCCCTCCCCTTAGCCCTACCCCTCGATCAAAACCAGAATTAGCCCTTACTCTCATGTGAACGCGCAAAACTAAGAGGAAGGGGTAAGACAGAGAATTGGGATTCACCCTTAGTCTCAATTTATTGTATAGCTCTGTTTAAACCAATTACCAGCCAAGTGCACATGTTATCAAGTCAGACTGTCTTTACTGCAAAATAAAAGCTCTTCCTTTTCCTTTTCTTACAGCTGGACAACCGATCTCGATTCCGAGGCCGAAAGGGATACTGAACACCATCATGAATAACATTGTATCAAAATGACAAGACAAGCTCTCAAATGTGTAAATATAATGCTTTTTAAGCAAACTCGCCTTCTGAAAAATAGTCATGATCATGATGCAGTTCATGAACACCAGAAATCATCAAATAAAACCGATTTCCAATTCTGAATGATCGCTCATAAAATCACTGGATCCACAAAAGATAACAATATTCAAAACATTAGCATATAACTTATATCTCATTCAACAGGGGACTGTTGTTTCTGTGTGAATGGTTTTATGATTTTGTAAGGAGGTGAAATGTGATGAAGTAGCCAGAAACAAAAACATTTCCACAAAGATGATTATAATAATATAGTAAGATTATTCCAGACATGGCTGCTAATGATCATTTATTTCAAGCATTCATCATGAGCACTTTAAACCTCTCCAAGTCCACCTTCTTCAAGATGTGGGCTTTGTGAGTCTTCTTCAGGATATCGAGGTGATCCACAACCATCATTCCCCGGCAGCAGTTCCCCGCCAGCTCTACAATGACGGCTCGGTGTTCAGTTTCAACGACATACGTGTCGTCTATGGCTGCCGCCATGGCATAAGAATCACAGGAGATGAATCCCTGGCCATCCACCAGCTCCTTCTCAATCCTCTCGCTGTGGCTGGACTCCATGCTGTGCTTAAAGATCTGCTTCATAAAGCGAGCTTTATCAGTGTCCTGAGCCAGCCAACCGTCACAGAACTCCTGAAACAGACATGTGCAGATATTGTATAATATAACATCTATATGGCTGCATATTCAGGAATGTATAAACCACCAACAGTTGTATTTACA
This sequence comes from Oxygymnocypris stewartii, assembly GCA_003573665.1. Lineage (NCBI taxonomy): Eukaryota > Metazoa > Chordata > Actinopteri > Cypriniformes > Cyprinidae > Oxygymnocypris > Oxygymnocypris stewartii. The sequence goes on from QVTF01006281.1 coordinate 6,455, forward strand.
TTATACATAATTATTTATGTACAGGTTGCATCTAAAAAATTTGAATATCGTAAAAAATATCTTTTTTTTTAACTTATTTTAAAAGTGATACTTTCATATATTATAGATTCATTTAATGTAAAGTAAAACATTTAAAAGTTGTTTTATTTTAATTTTGATTAATACAGCTTTCATATTAGATAATTTCCTAAGATCAATCAAAAAGGATTCGCAAAACAGAAAAGTTCAAGTTCTTTAAAGTAAGTTCATTTCTGCACTCAATACTTGACAGTTTTTTTTAGCACAAACTCCAGCATCAGTGCGGTGTGGCATGGAAGCGATCCACCTGTGGCACAGCCTTCAGCTCGTCTGTATTGTTAGAGCCACTGTTTCTCATCTTTCTCTTGAAATATCTCATAGATACCAGATGGGGTTTAGGTCATGCATGTTAGCCGATCAAGCACAGTAATATCATGGTCAGCAAAGCACTTGGAAGTGGTTTTGGCAGAGTGGGCAGGTGCTAAAAGTCCAGCTGGAAAAGGAAATCAGCATCTCCATAAATAAAGCTTGTCAGCAGATGGAAGCATAAAGTGTTCCAAAATCTTCTGGTAAACAGCTGCATTGACTTTGGACTTGATAAAACACAATGGACTAACACCAGCAGATGACATGGCAGCCCAAAATCATCACTGACTGTGGAAACTTCACACTGGACTTCAAGCAACATGGATTCTGTGCCTCTCCACTCTTCCTCCAGACTCTCTGACCCTGATTTCCAAATGAAATGCAAAATTAGCTTTCATCTGAAAAGAGGACTTTGGACCACTGAGCAACAGTCCAGTTATTTTTCTCCTTAGCCCAGGTAAGATGCTTCTGGCGATGTTTCTGTTTCAGAAGTGGCTTGGTAGCCCTTTTCCTGAAGATGTCTGAGTGTGGTGACTCTTGATGCACTGACTTCAGCTTCAGTTCACTTCTTGTGAAGATCTCCCAAGTGTTTGAATCGGCTTTGCTTGACAGTATTCTCAAGCTTGCGGTCATTTTGCTTGTGCACATTTTTCTACCCAATTTCTTCCTTCCAGTCAAGTTTGCATTTAATATGCTTTGATACAGCACTCCTTGAACAGCCCCCCCTTTCAGTAACAACCCTCTGTGACTTACTCTCTTTGTGGAGGGTGTCAATGATCATCTTCTGAACCATTTCCAAGTCAGCAGTGTTCCCCATTATTGTGGTTTCAAAGAACAAGAGATAGCCCAGCAATTTATACTTTATGGACGGCGATTTATTGAAACTCAAATGTAAATATTCTAATATTTTGACATTTTACATTTACATTTTAGTCATTTAGCAGACGCTTTTATCCAAAGCGACTTACAAATTAAATTTGAAATGAAATTTTGAGATACTGAATTTTGACTTTCATAAACTGTAAGCTCTAATCCTCAAAATAAAATCAAAACTTTTGAAATGTTTTACTTTACATGTAATGATTCTAGAATATATGAAAGTTTCACTTTTTTAAATAAGTAACAAAAAAAATGTTTGCATGATATTCTAATTTTGAGATGCACCTGTATATTCTTATATTTAAGAAAAGTCAATCTCACCCAGGGTAATTTACTGCGACAGGTGAGCTCCCAGGATGCAATGTAAACTGGGCAAATGAATTCATTCAGAACAATATAAGCTGCTTCAGGATCAGCTGCAAAGTTGTACTCTCCACACACAGTGGTGTTCCCACGAGCTAAAGATGAACAGATGTTATTCTCTAAGCTGGTTTAACTGCATTAAAAATATAAAAAAGGCAATGCAGATCAGACTGATTTGCACTCAGTGTACAAATGATTCTGGTTTAGGGCTGGGCAATATAGCATTATTACATTTTTGCTGGGTGAAAGTCTGTTTTAACTAAACACTGACTTAAAGATGTACTCCGCACATTCATCTAGCTGGTCACTTTAGACTAATTCACTGGAATGAAACAAACCTACCAGCTCTAATATTGTATTTCTTGTCCAGTCCTATTCTGATAACATAGTATATGTAAATGTAACCCCCCCCCCCCCAACACGAGTCCGCACCAACTCACCAAGCGGGTCGCGTTGCATAGCGGGACTCTGGCGCGGGATGCGGGCGCTCTAACAAGGAACGCCAAAGGCTACAGCCTCTGGCGTCAGTTGCTAGAGCGCCTCTTTTTGAGGTCAGGGGAGTGAGGTTTACACACAGCCCTTACTGGCATACATCCGTTACACTCACCCCCCCTAAACCTCACTCCCATCCGGGTCACGGCACCAATGTAACCCCCCCAACACGGGTCCGCACCAACTCACCAAGCGGGTCGCGAACCCGGGACTTCGGCGTGGGAGGCGGGCGCTCTAACAAGGAACGCCAAAGGCTACAGCCTCTAGCGTCAGTCGCTAGAGCGCCTCTTTTTGAGGTCAGGGGAGTGAGGTTTACACACAGCCCTTACTGGCATACATCCGTTACATAAAGTAAGTATTAGTGACTCACAGTCTGTATTGCCACCCATAATGTAAAGGCCTTTGAGTTTCTTGGGAAGTGAGGGGTCAAGTTTCACTGCCAAAGCCACATTTGTCAGCGGAGCCGTGGCCACTAAAGACACCTTAGAGAAACAGGAACAACACACGATAAAGTACTTGAAATGCAAGATAATTCCACTAACTTATATTGCATAGCATATAATCATATAGACCTCTCCAGGATTCTCATCGACTATTCGGATTATGGCTGACACGGCGCCCTCTTTCTGGACCAGATCCAAACCAGGAGCGTCGGGGTCCGGGGCATCCCCAAGTCCATCTTTTCCATGAAATTCTCCAGCACTGACGGTCTGTCCCAAGAGCGCTTTAGTCGCTCCACGGAATACAGGAATCTAAAGCCATTCACAGACACAATCAGGTTTTCTGGTAATGCTGTAATGGCTGTCATGTGCTGGACAACAATGCATTACAGTGCAGCAAGTAATGTATTTAGCTCAAATTCTCTCTGCAAACAGCTAGAATTATAAGAGTGTGTGTAACCGTGAACATACAGAAAACCAGATCATTCAAATCCAATGTAAGGTTTCTGATTTCTGTTACATCATGAACACAAGTCTTGAGTGTTTTTCCCATTCAGAGATAAACACGTCTTTCAATTATACTAAAATGACAGTTATGCATGCATGCACTACATAACAGTACTCTGGATTATTTATACCAGGATCCTATTTTGTTCAAACTAACATTTTGCAGATTCTGCAAGTACATGTAAACTCATGATTGCAACTAGGGCTGTAGCTATCGAATATTTTAGTAATTGAGTATTCTACTGAAAATTCCATCGAGTAATCGGATAAGAACTATTTTTCTTTTTAAAGAGCAATCCTAAATATACAAGAGCAAATAAGACAAGTCTCTTAATCAGTTACTCGGCTCAGTACTTGGGCCATTACTTTTCACGCTTTACATGTTACCCTTGGGAAATATCATCAGGAAACAAGGGGTTAGCTTTCACTGTTATGCTGATGATACTCAGCTCTATATTTCTTCACGGCCCGTTGAAACACACCAAATTGAGAAACTTATGGAATGCAGAGTCGATATAAAAAACTGGATGACGAATAATTTCTTACTACTAAATTCTGAAAAAACAGAGGGGTTAATTATCAGACCTAAAACCCCCACAAGTAATAACCTAGAACACTGCCTAACACTTGATGGCTGCTCTGTCGATTCTTCATCATCAGTCAGGAACCTAGGTGTGCTATTTGATAGCAAACTCTCCTTTGACAGCCACGTTTCTAGCATTTGTAAAACTGACTTTTTTCATCTTAAAAATATATCTAAACTGAGACCTATGCTCTCAATGTCAAATGCAGAAATGTTAATTCATGCGTTTATGACCTCAAGGTTAGATTATTGTAATGCTTTATTAGGTGGTTGTTCTGCACGCTTAATAAACAAACTACAGATTGTCCAAAATGCAGCAGCTAGAGTTCTTACTAGAACCAGGAAGTATGACCACATTAGTTCGGTTCTGTCAACACTGCACTGGCTCCCTATTAAACATCGTATAGATATTCAAATATTGTTAATTACTTATAGAGCCCTGAATGGTTTAGCTCCTTAGTACTTGAGCAAACTTTTATCGCATTATAGTCCTCCACGTCCGCTACGATCTCAAAACTCTGGTCATTTGATAGTACCTAGAATATCAAAATCAACTGCCGGCGGCAGATCCTTTTTCTATTAGCGCCCAAACTTTCAAAACCAAACACAGTTCGGGAGGCTTTCACACTCTGTCAGTTTAAATCTAGATTAAAGACCATCTCTCTAACCTGGCGTATACTTAACACACACATCCAGCCCAGATGATCACTGCAGTCAACGGATCCAGTCCATATCCAGATCAGATGGTGGATCATCACCTGGAGACGACATTTACAGCTCTGAATGTCAGTGGCGACCAGGGCACCTAGATGAGCCCCAGAGACAGATCCCCAGTGAGGACCTCATCACCTAGACATCCATCGGGAAAAGACCACTGGAACCAGTGGAGCCCTTACAATCTGACTTTGCTGCAGTTGGAACAAACTACTGGTTGGACGAACGTCTGGCCGGAGGGGAACTGCCCCCCCGACTGAGCCTGGTTTCTCCCAAGGTTTTTTCTCCATTCTGTCACCGATGGAGTTTTGGTTCCTTGCCGCTGTCGCCTCTGGTTTGCTTAGTTGGGTACACTTCATTTCCAGCACAATCATCGACTTGATTGCACAGATACTATTTAAACTGAACTGAGCTGGACGAAGACACCACTGAATTCAATTATGAAATCCCTTTAACTCAAAATTTACCTATTGCAGTTGCTTTGACACAATTTGTGTCGCGTTTGGTCTCGTACTGTATCGCGTCTCTTGTCAGTGTCTGCGCTTGCTTGGCCATTTGTTGTGATAAACAGGAAAGTGTGTTCAAGCGCCAACATAAGACCGTGTAAAGAAATAATCTTTGAGAGAAGCAATCTATCAGCGGAAGTTAAAAGCAGCTCGTAAGTGTATTTACTTGTCTCATTAGTGTTTAGTGCAGTTGCCTTTGCTAGGGATTGCTTGTTTTGTTTACTGTGTTGAGACGTGCTGAAATCGTGTTTGGTCTCGTACTGTATCGCGTCTCTTGTCAGTGTCTGCGCTTGCTTGGCCATTTGTTGTGATAAAAAGGAAAGTCTATTCAGCTGAATTCAAATAGTAATTTGTTAGACGGGTTTGAAAAAGATTAATATAACGCGGCAGCGGTCGCGGCAGCCGTCGTGTGAAGCCCTCCTTGTGTTAAGACCGAAGAGTGTAAAGGACCATCGACTCTACTGTGCGACTCCACGGGCAGGGATACCGTCAAGGGATACAAGTATCGCTTTTTATTTATCCTCTTTCCTACTACTTGTTTCACTTCTGTTTTCGTTTTTATAACCAATTCTTACTATGTGTTTGGAGATCAATACTATCATTACCACTCGCAAACCCAGCATCACACACTGTAGACAGCCCAATCCTAACAACCTGCGTACTTTGCCTATGTTTGCTAATACATTACTTTCTTTTTCTATTGGTCTCTGGAATTGTCAGTCTGCTGTCAACAAAGCTGATTTCATTACTTCCATTACTAGTCATTCAGACTAAACCTCTTGGCTCTGACAGAGACCTGGATCAAACCAGAGGACAATGCTACACCTGCAGCACTCTCAATAATTTCTCCTCCCCCCCCCCCCCCCCCCCCCCCCCCCCCCCCCGTTTGACTGGAAAAGGTGGAGGGTACTGGTCTGCTCATCTCTAATAATTGGAAATTCACTCCTTTATCATCTCCGAGTATAAACAGCTCCTTTGAATCACATTCGGTTACTATTACCTACCCTCTAAAAATCAATTTTGTAGTTGTTTATCGTCCTCCAGGACCACTAGTTAACTTTGTGGAAGAATTAGATTTGTTGCTCTCAACCTTCCTGAGGATGGTACACCCATAGTTATACTTGGAGACTTTAACATCCACCTAGATAAACCTCAGGCTGCAGACTTCCACACTCTACTTGCCTCTTTTGATCTCCAAAGAGAGTGTTAAATACGGCCTACTCACAAATCAGGCAACCAACTGGACCTTATTTACACACGACACTGCTCCACTGATCATGTGCTGGTTACTACACCGCAAACCCCGGACCACTTCCTTCTCACTCTTAACCTCAACATGATTCCTGACACATCACATAGCCCTCCACATGTCACTTTTCTACGTAACTTACGCTCGCTCTCCACCCTCCCGGCTATCTGCTATGGTTTCATCTTCACTTCCTCCCCTTAAAACCGTTATCATATCGTTATGCTAATAGTGCTACTGACACTTTCTTTTCCACTCTGATGTCTTGTTTTGATACTTTCTGCCCTTTAACTTCCAGACCAGCACGTACCACTCCTTCTGCCCCTTGGCTATCTGTCGTTCTCCACGAAGATCGTTCTAAACTCAGGGCTGCAGAAAGGGTATGGTGCAAATCACAAAATCCTACTGACCTTAATTTTTACCGATCACTCCTCGCTGACTTCTCTGCTAATGTCTCCACTGCTAAAAGGACATACTATCATGACAAAATTAACAATTCACCTAATTCTCGCATGCTCTTTAAACATTTTTCCTCCCTCCTTTGTCCCCCTCCTCCCCCTCCATCATCAACTCTAACAGCTGACGACTTTGGCACATTCTTCATTAATAAAATTACAAACCTCACTGCACAATTTTCCACACCACAATCTGTCAAACACATCTTACCAGCAAACATAAACTCGTTCACATACTTCTTTCCACTCTCTGAGGCAGAAATCTCTAAACTCATCCTTTCCAGTCATCCTACTACTTGTCCGCTTGATCCTATTCCATCTCATCTCCTTCAAGCTATTTCCCCTGCAGTTGTTCCTGCACTCACTCGCATCATTAACACATCCCTTCACACTGGAATTTTTCCCTCAGCATTTAAATAGGCTCGTATAACCCCACTTCTTAAGAAACCCACTCTTAACCCAACTCTTTTAGGGAACTATAGACCAGTTTCCCTTCTACCTTTCATTGCAAAAACACTTGAACGAGTTGTGTTCAACCAAGTCACTGCCTTTCTCACACAGAACAACCTCCTGGACAGCAACCAATCTGGCTTCAGAAGTGGACATTCCACCGAAACTGCCTTGCTCTCAGTTGTTGAAGACCTAAGACCTGCAAGAACAGCTTTCAAGTCTTCATTACTTATATTGCTGGATCTGTCTGCTGCTTTTGATACGGTCAACCACCAGATCCTCCTGTCAACCCTATTGAGAAAGGTCATCTCAGGAACCGCACTCCAGTGGTTTGACTCTTACCTTTCAGATAGGTCCTTCAAAGTATCTTGGAGAGGAGAGGTATCCAAGTCGCAACATCTAGCTACAGGGGTGCCACAGGGCTCAGTTCTTGGACCACTTCTCTTTTCTGTCTACATGGCTTCACTAGGTTCTGTCATTCAGAAACATGGCTTTTCATATCACTGCTATGCTGATGACACTCAACTCTATCTCTCATTCCATCCTGATGATCTGACGATAGCTGCTCGCATCTCAGCATATCTAGCGGACATTTCTAGCTGGATGAAGGACCATCACCTTCAACTCAACCTAGCTAAGACAGAACTGCTTGTGGTTTCAGCAAACCCACTGTTTCATCACAAAAAAAAAAAAAAATATTGTATTGTTCACAGCACTATATAAATAAAGGTGACTTGACTTAATGAACAAGACATTTGTTTCCTTTTTAGAAAACTTAAAAATGTTATTGCTGAAATAGCTGAAATATATGAATAACTGAAAACTAAACCCATTTAGTGCATTTAATTGCCATATTACATTAAAAATGCAAATACAAATAAGGTACAAATAAGGTTAACATAGTACAAACTAAAACTAAGACATAAATCAAAATAATAGTATTAAAAAATAATAATAAAACGTAAACATTGTGCAACTTAACTTCCAACTTTGATCCTAACTAAAGCTCAAGCATGACACAAGTCTTAACTGTCTTCTTATAAGAATTGTGGCTTTTGTAAGAGGCAAAAATTAGTGAACAGGAAGCTAATGTGAAACAAAAACAAGAGTCCATACATATAACATTAACACATTTTTCAGCAACATGAATTTAAGTTATTTGGAGAATAAACCCTCTTAAATGTCTCTCTGCATACTGGTGTGTTGTTGTGTTGTGTTGTGTGTGTGTGTGTGTGTGTGTGTGAGTGTGTGTGGTAAAGGAAACTGCGCATCTCTGTCATCCATTCATACGGAGATATGTCCGCGTAATATGAGTTAATGGTCATCAGATCGCGTAAACAAACATTGTATTATCAGCGCATGTGAGCAGATCACTAAAGGAGATTTGACATGCGTTGCCCAGATCAGCTGTACCCACAGCATGTCACACAGCAGCAGCAGTGTTGGGCAAAGTTACTTTTAAAAGTAATGCATTACAATATTGCGTTACTCCCTAAAAAGTAACTAATTACGTTACTTAGTTACTTTTTATGGAAAGTAATGCGTTACGTCACTTTCGCGTTACTTTTTAAATATGAGCAGGGCTTGATTGTTTGTTTTTAATACAATAAATTATATTTATAGCAAATGTAAAAGCCTTTCACACCAAAAAGTGTAATGAATAAACCTCATGCGGAAGGAAGAGTAAATTACGTCTGTACAGAAGAACACAGGAGAAGAAGGTTCAACACCCTTTCACAAAAAAAATAACGAAGCACAGTTGTTGGTTTATCTAAAGTAATTTTTGCTTATTAGTATGGTTGAACTGGATCATCAAAGGTCAGCAGCAAACACATTGGTTAATAAAATGAGATTAGATATATGTGTTGTTTAAAAATATTTAATTATTGCAGGTTTGCGTCATATTCTGAGTTTGCATTTCACTGTTTTAATTAATTTTGATGAATACTGAATCTGTTTTTTTGCAAGTGGGATGAATTAATACACATTCACATTTAGTCTAGATTAGAACTACAGTAAGATCATGTTCACAGCACACTGTCATCAATAAATGGAAAAAAGTAACTCAGATATTTTCTTGTAAATTAAAAAGTAATGCGTTACTTTACTAGTTACTTGAAAAAAGTAATATTATTACGTAACTCGCGTTACTTGTAATGCGTTACCCCAACACTGCACAGCAGCTCTACTGCAAACAGAAACAAGAATACTAACGTTACATAGACCTTTCTTGTCGGCACGTTATTTGAGCGGACTCTGCTTTTCCGGTGAGCATGAGAAGTAACTGAGCAGAATGATAGAACGGAGCGTCACGCAGCGCAGTGATGACGGTTGAGGGAGAGTAATCTGGACACTGCTGGGTGGTGGGGTGCGGCATATATTTTCGGCTGCCGAAAATTCAGTGCATCCCTAGTAAATGGACAAAACGATTCCTCGAGGGACATAATTTGCCTCGATGATTTTTTGTGTTCGAGTTACTCGAGTAAATCGAGGAATCGTTTCAGCCCTAATTGCAATGATAGTAAACAAATACACTGCTACTGTTCAAATGACACATTTAAACTGCCCTAATATTTCCATATTTTTTCCATGCTCACAGCGTGACATCTCTAATTGCCCCAGTATTTCATACACCGATTTTTCCAAGTTTTGACGTTATGCAAACATTGCATGATTCTTGCTGGAAATACTACCTCTCCTCTAACCAAAGGGTTAGATAATACCTCTACAGAAAACATGCAATCAATTATTTGCAAAAACTGTCTACACATCTAGTCTTGTAATTTCAAAATAGGAATATTGTATAATGACTGCACAATACAAAGAAATGCCCATCTCGTTGTGATATGGCTTTGGGAGCATCTCACCTCCAGACGCTTACACTTTCAGGACACGCAGTGTGTTCTTGCACACATTCTCTATCTGAAGTGTTGCCCTGAACACAGGTGATGCCCAGGATCTGCACACCAGGCACTGCCAAAGCCATCATGATCGCCTGAGCATCATCCACACCACAGTCCACGTCCCCAAGCAGTTTCTTCATGCTGGCCGCTAGACAATCACATGACGACAATTATATTCAGTTAACAGTGGTGAAGCCTGTCACATATTCAAATCCTACTAGGCTTTGAGCTCTTGAGAATTTCAGATCATACTAAAGACTGTCCAAACTGTACATTAGTAATACATTAATAATCTATTAGATTAGTAACTACATACATGAATGAGGTCTCTGCAGGATGGCTCTCACCTGTCGTGAAGGATCGCTGGTTGGAGGTGCTCGTGTTAGTTTCTTGAAAGCTGTGTGGTATCTTTAAGAGGGGTTTATCTGTAGGAGGACCTTTGGAGCTTCGGGTAATTAATTACATAACATCATTTAGACCACATTTTCAATTAAAATCATATTTTATATTGTAGGGCTCCCATGTTATAATACAGACCAGTGTTGGGCTAGTTACTCAAATAATGTAATATATTACTCATTACTAGTTGCTTCCTTTCAAAAGTAATATTGTTACTTTACTTACTACTTTCTGGCAACAGTCATTAGTTACACTACGAGTTACATTATTTTGTCTTCACGCCCCACAGAAGTTGTAACGGTGTATCTTCTCATCATTTGAACAAAATCCACACTGGACCGCAGTCAGAAGTTATTACAGACACTCAATTGTGACTCATAGTGACATTCAAGTAGTGTTGTATTATCTCATTAATTGTCATGTGTAGCTTGTAGCTTGAAGAATTGTAATTTCGCTGTGTACACATATACGATTATTTTGCATTATGTATTTTATAAAATCACATAAGTTTGTAAGAAACAGTTAGATTTTTCAAAAAGATTTTTAATTACAATAATATAATGTAGCACTGCTGATCAGAGGGATGTAGTGCCAGAGTAAAAGTCCAACAACAACACTTACACAACAGTGTTCAGATCATCTTTTCTCCTGACAAAATCAATATAATGCAATATTTCCATCTGCTGAATGTAAGCTTTTCCATATTCCAAGCTTGCCTGCTGCACCAGGGACAAAACATGTATGTGCGAGTCATGAAAATTATGAAAATAAATCTAGTAATTATTTGATTTATGGATTTTAAATCAGCGGGGTTGAGGTATTAAAAGTAACCGAGTAACGTTAACGTTAGCTAAGCTGTTTTTTATGGATGGTAACTGTAATAGTATTACTGAAATCTTTTAGTAATAGTTACTCTACTAGTTACTGAAAAAGTAATATTATTACAGTAACTACAGTAACTAGTTACTGCCCAACACCGAATAAGACATGCTGTATGTCAACACAAACAATGTTTAGCGAGTCTTGGTTAATGCAGCAGTCCGCTGTCTAAGAAACACTCCTCTGAAAGAACACCTAAACAGCGCGGGAGAGATCATGTGCACGAGAACTCTTTTCGCGTGCACTGCGTGTAATCGACTGATCTCGTAGCGCAGACATATCAGCGGGGTAACTTAGTTGTCGAATGGACACCGATATGAAATAGATATTACGGAGTGGATGCTGTCTATCAGGCACGTCAATAATAATATCAATAATAATGATCTTATATTAACATTGAGTTTATTTATTTTTAACTCAGTAACTTAATATTAGTGATCGACCGATATTGATTTTTTATAACCGATACCGATTATTGGTATGTTTTGTACCCTGATAACCGATATTCAGAACCGATATTTATTCACTGTTATAAAGTCAATAAATAACAGAGTGAAGTCTATTCTTCACTTTGGTTTTTCCTCCTTTCAGTCATTCTTAACAACAACAAAAACTGTTGAAAATGAACATTTTCATGTAAAATGTTATCTCAAATTACAACAATAAAACATTTATTTATAAAAAGCATCATCAGCAACACTGATATTAACAATAAGCAAAATAATGTCTAACGTTTTCAAATGGAGAAAATAAAGGACAGAAGTCATAACTTCATTTTAAACTACAGTTTTAGGATTATAATCTGTTTAATAGACTAAAGAGTGAAGAATAATTCACTGAATAATATTCTCTGGAATATTGAAATAAGATATAACAAACAAAACATCGTATTTTATTGCATTTCTTAACTGGCATGTTTTATCAGAATTATTTAAATGTTTTTGTCATTCTAGATTATGAAAACTGCTGACAGCGGTTTATCTATTTACACAGAACTATACTCAAACTGCGATCGCTTGCAGAGATAATAAATCATTAATTTAGATAGAGATGTTTATTGGTGAAATAATGGTTCTATAGTAAATGTTAATATAATTTATAAAAATTATAATTTATGTTTCATACGAGTGAATCTTGTATAAAGTTACATGCGGTGGCCGTGCTGGAGCTTCTCCTGAGTGAACAGTGCCCACTGCTCCAGGTGTGTGTGTGTGTGTCCACTGCTCCAGGTGTGTGTGTGTGTGTCCACTGCTCCAGGTGTGTGTGTGTGTCCACTGCTCCAGGTGTGTGTGTGTGTGTGTCCACTGCTCCAGGTGTGTGTGTGTGTGTCCACTGCTCCAGGTGTGTGTGTGTGTCCACTGCTCCAGGTGTGTGTGTGTGTGTCCACTGCTCCAGGTGTGTGTGTGTGTGTGTGTGTCCACTGCTCCAGGTGTGTGTGTGTGTGTCCACTGCTCCAGGTGGTGTGTGTGTGTGTCCACTGCTCCAGTGTGTGTGTGTGTGTGTGTGTGTCCACTGCTCCAAGTGTGTGTGAGTGTGTGTGTGTGTGTGTGTGTGTTCACTGCTCCAAGTGTGTGTGAGTGTGTGTGTCACTGCTCCAGGTGTGTGTGTGGCGTGTGTCCACTGCTCCAAGTGTGTGTGAGTGTGTGTGTGTGTGTGTGTTCACTGCTCCAAGTGTGTGTGAGTGTGTGCGTCCACTGCTCCAAGTGTGTGTGTACTTGGATGGGTCAAATACAGAGAACAAAATTTCACTGTTGGTTATACTCTGTATAATTATGTATGTGAAAAAAAAAAAATCAAAACCGTTTTTTTTTTTTTTACAAAACCGATAACCGATTATGGTCAAATGCTTAAATATCGGTCGATCTCTACTTAATATGCATTATATTATTGTCCACATTATGGTTGTCCGTCAGGATTCATGAATCGTTCGTTTGATTCAGATCTTTTTCGATTCATGGTTCTGAACTGAGTTGGCCGGAGCGGACTTTCAGAATTGTCGTAATTATGATTAAACCTTAAACCGAGGACCATTTTTAATCAGCTTAAAACAGTAAGATTAAAAACCGTGTGCGTGCATATGGCTTTCTTGTAAGGTTTAATATTCCACTGCACATGTACAGGTTTGACGTAAACACTGAATATTTTTGAATCGGTTCTTCGAAAATAACTGTTCAAAAGAACTGATTCGCAGACTTCAGTCACGAGTGCGCGCAGCTGCTGACACGTGACACCTGGTGTTTTTCTCAGCGCTGACCATGGTGGCCCAATCACAGTGCGATTTCAAGAATCAATCGTTTTATTTCATTACTTTCCAGAGGTTGGTGGGGGATTTCCTTTTGTATGTAAAGTAACACGTTTCTGGAGTAATGGTTTGAATTTACTTTTCATTTGTATTAGATAATTGTAGAAAAAATTTGAATAAAACTCTAATGTGCAAAGTTTTGTAGAACTACAACAAAGAAAACACTTTACTACATATATTATGAGCTCACAGCTTTTGTGTTTTTGAACATTGATAACACATAAAACTGCTTTCTGGTGCACAAAAGAAATGTTAATAGGGGTGCTATACTTGCATGTTTTAGTTATTATTCAAGTCATGAAACAATGACTTGTTGCCATGAGAACAAACTTTTGTGCACACAAGATATATAATCATCAATTATATTCATATGGGAAACACCCAACAAATTACAAGATACATATTATTTATATGATTAGTAATGATCATAGTCTCGTATATACGCAGCCTACGATCACTATAGTGAAGACATTAAGAAGCTTGAGGTTCGATCTGGTGTGATTTTAATCTGAAAGCTGTGTTTGGAGAGAAGAGAGAGGCGTTTTGTACAGCAAAGTATTTGAACATACATTAAAATTAAAACCAAAAGGGCAGCATGCTCTTAAAACATAGCAGTGCTTTAGCACTTACAATAAACTCTTACATGAAAATACAATGATTTTTACCAAGTGGGAAATTATTACATGTACATTTATTAAAAATAATAATTAAGTGTAAACTTAAATAACAATTGTAGCCTGCCTTCCACGCAGTGCGTCTGGTTTTTAAAGAAATGTAAATAATAATCAGTCCAGCAGAGGTTAAGTCCTATGCTCTTGTCTCTTAAGCTTTCAGGTGTTCAATATTGTGATATACAAAACCAGAAATTACAGTCGATTTGGGCAGAGACAAAGGCTGATGATAATTACATGTAGAGTTAGTCCTATGATGGTTTTCATATAACTATTACAATAAAATAAATAGTCTACATGCATCGCTCTGCTTTACAAAAACTAAAGACGGCAGGAAATATTCTTGACGTGTCAGGACCAGTTGCTCCTTGTTAGATCAGTACTAACATTCATATCAACCAATATAAATGTCCTACAAAAACATTGGACTGTGAAAACATACAAACAGTCAATGAACATAATAGTGTCTTCTCACAAAGAAAGTATATTCACACATTACGCTCACTGTACAGAGACTAGCTGTGCTTGAGGAAGCTTGTCCTCTTAAACTCTACAACCCGAACCCGAACAACGCACAGTCAGGATAAAGCACTGACGCTTTCATAAAGAGAGAGTCTACAGTAAATAAATAAAACACATCTCAAATAATCATACACAGATTAGAAATATCTACACATGTATCTTAACCAACGGTGGACTCTCTTAAGGCAGCTAGTATCGTGTACACTTGAAATGAACTTTGAGGGGCATGGATTCTCAAACCTAGCGTGACGTTTCCTTATATATCTTAAAACTGGATGACTTAGGAACAAATAATCTACTTTATCACAGTACATACACGTTAACTTTAACCTACTGAACTTTAAATACAATCTAAAGGATGATAAAACAGCTTTGCTTCAGTGCTGATCGTTTTGAACTTTGTATTTTTGTACAAAGACCACGTGTGGTACTGGAAAGTACTGAAATATGTACTTATTAACTAAACATAGACGGAATGAATTAGATGCTTTGGGATTATTTGGGAAAATCTCTGATACATGAAATATTGTATTGAGAGTCAGGCCTTCTTACCTGCGTTTAGTGCAATAAACAAGCAAGCATCTCATTTATCTTCAACTATCTCTTTTCTTCTCCGAGCCAAGAGGTTGTGGATGTAGAAATAATAACACTGTGATCTGGACGATAACCAGAGTGTATTTCAGCATGACTGTGCATAATAAAACGTTCCTTCAGATGTGTGGTGTTAAAGTAAAGCGAGCGAGGAGAAACATGCAGTTCTAGTCGCAGCGGACCGCTTTCAGTTCAAGTCTCCACTTTCCCAAAGGTGCCCTCCGGGGGTCTGTACTGTTTAGGGAAAGTCTTCAGCTGGAGGGAGTTGAAAGCGTATTTGCGGCTGCCAACGTTTTTCATGGTGTTTTCTCGCCTGCAGCCCTCGCTGTTGAACAGAGACAGAGAAAAGCCCATCACATCAAAAACAATCATTAGAACTAGAGCTATATTAGTGTCCACACCAACGAAGATCAACATTCGGTTTATTATAAGCATGTTTTTATCATTCATCAGCTAGAAAGAAAATCATTCTGGGAGTGATTCCAATCATATTATTCCTTTGTGCCGTTATCGTTACATTGGTTGCTATTCTTTTATAATTAGACTGATTTTTAAAACTATATCTTTACAGGGCGAAGGTACATTTAAGGAATAAACGGAATGGAACACAATACGACAATAAGATCTCTAAATGTAAACGTCTTGTAATAGCAACACTTCTAATTTTGAAAACATGACTTCAACAGAACTCCATTACATTTGATATAAAAACAAATACTTTTATGGTAACGTCTGATCACTCTGCAACATTGTGATGTTCTTCCCCTGTATTTGTGTCTTGTTTTCTAGAGCAAATGTCCACAGATTCATAAATCAAGATACATTATTTGAAAAGCAAAATGTCATATGAAGTCTTGTTTTATGAGAAATTAATAAAATTTGAAAAAGGCTCTTAAAAATCCACCTTTTTAACAGTAAAAACAAACAAAAAAAATATATCCTATTGACAGGCATTTCTTTTTGTTTCTTTTCATAAACCATTTCTCAGAAAACTCAAAGTATGTATATAAATGTAGCATCTCAAGTTAATGTATCTTGATTTGAGGATGTTCACATCCTGTATTTGTCCTGGAAAAGAAACTAACAACAAATACTGTGGAAGAAATCTTTTTGTGCAGTGCAGGCAACTTTTGATGCCATGACTTTATGACTTTAGAGTGTCATGAAACCCTAAAACATGTTTTTCGAGATGTTAACATATATGAGCAGGTGGCACATCAGTGAAAACATCTTTAGCACTCAATATGTCTATTATTAAGGTAAAACTTCCCTATGTCACGTGTATATGCGTTAATCTGGAGTGGTGATTGGCTGCCGTGGCTGGAGAGTACACGTCTACATCATCAGTTATCTGAGATTATTACAGTATTATTCATGAGAATGAACGCTTATGATCCAATCACTGCACTGTATTATGCATGAGGTCGTCTTACAGCGGAGAAATCAAATCAGTCAGTCAGTTCATCTCTGTAAAAGAGACCGTAACAATATTTAATATGACAACACGTGGAGCGCGCATGAGATACCGCTATGGGTTTAATAACACTCATAGTTCAGATCCGGACCAGAGCAAGCGTGTTTCAAGTTTATGTGAACATACACTGCAAATAAAAAACAGTTGAGCAAACTGAAACATTTAAGGGCAACCAGCTTCAGCAGATTTTTGAGTTTTCTCAGCTTGTATTTTAAGTTTATACAACACTAAGTTGAGAAAACTCAAAAATCTGCTGAAGCTGGTTGCCTTAAATGTTTAAGTTTGCTCAACTTTTACAGTGCAGTTCATATTCACATATCATGTCTTCTTCAAATAATGATGCGCTGATACAGCTGATCATGAACACACATAGTGATGCACAGCAAACGATACAGACCGAAAAATCATAGTAAACAAAAAGTGACTGCCTTTATTCTTTCTGTTTTAAAGATAATTTAAGATTCATTTGTCTGTACATTGAGTGTGTTACAGATCTGTGTTTTATTGATTGTTTTCTCCCTCTACTCCCACTTTTCCACCGCTTTACACGTCCATTTCTGGAGTCTTTTCCACAGCCAAGGTGAAAGACCAGTGCTGACACGAGGGTCATGACACTTTCAGAAGTTCTGCTTTGATTTAAGGCCTTAAATTGTGAACATTTGAATTCAGACTTCTCTTGCCCAGCAGAAACCCTGCTTTATCATCAGCGTTATAGCTACTGTCCTTGGTGTGGTCAGGCCTTAATGTGTGAATACGATCCTAACTGTAAATTGTCGTCTCACCTGCGCATACAGTCCAAAGCCTGTGTGAAGACCTGCGGGGCCATGCAGTGCTCTTGCTGGAGGATTTGACATTGCTCCAGGGTCACCGACATGGCCGTACGATCCTTCGCACTCTTGCAGCTGGTCACACGCACCCCGTTCAGACGCCGACAAATCTGACATAAGTGAGGAAGATATCATCCTGGTAATGTGCATTCAAACTATTAACTACAAGGCGTTCACTAGATCATAGAGAGAGTCTCGTAGCTCCGTGAATTGTGATTTCCCATGTTTCAAGAGAACAGAAGAATAATGTTAGATCACTGTACCTCTGCTGCCTGCAACAAGATGTCCACATTCTTGCTCTTCCTGGCATTAACATTTTGACAGAGGAACTTGAGTAGCACAGGCACACAGTTCTGACTGCGAGAGCGGGGCAGACCTGTAGATGGAGTCACTCAACTGGTTAGGACTGACATAACCAACGTAACTGACCAACTTTCTTCCACGCGCAGTATAGGAGAGTGTTTAGGACTCACAGTCTTCAGGCAGCACTTCTTTAAACTGGTCATAATAGGAGGTAAGACGAGTTAGACTCTCCATATTCACTACTTCCTGCAGCGACGTGTCTCCAAACCTACAGGGAAACAAAAGGAATATGACAACTAAAATGTATATATCACATGATATTGTATATTGACAGTCCAATTAATTGCATTGTATGAATAACTGAAGAAGTAAATATCGGTTGTATACGCACACATTGTGCATTAAATCTGCATACAAAGGATTTCACAAAAAGGAACAACTTAAACCTTCCGTACACAAAATTCACATACTCTGGATGACGCATATTTAATATTTAAACTGTATTTAATTGTATACACTGAAAGAGTAAGAACAGCTGCGTTATAGCTCATAAAACCACGCGTGTAGCTACAGCTGGCTAATGAGATCTGTGTAATCTGAGTGTGTGTAAATGATGTTTATTGTGTTTGAACTGTTTCTAGAAATGTCAAACTGGGCACTGCTGCACACGTGACAGCGTGTATTTAGACTAGAGAGCGTCATGTGTTTGCTGAGAGTGACATAAGGCTATGTGTGGAAAGCCCTAGAGATGGTCTGGGCGTGTTTTATGCAAATAACTAACCTTAGGCACGCAAATGTTTGTTTATTATACTCCTAATTCACGATCATTAGAAGGAGATTAAGAATGAATTCATGTGCTCATGCAAGTTTTCCTGTGCGTATAAATACTGATAATCCATGCGACTATTAGTGAACATGACCCAGTGTTATCAAATCCGTCCATGCAAAGAAACAGAAAGTATATTTCATTCATACACTTACTTTTCCGCTAGCGTTTGTTGCTCATTGATTCCTACATTGAATAATACCGGTTGAACTCGCAGCAGCATCCCATTTTGGATCTCCCGTGGTAACACATCAAACATCACCCCCGGTAAAGGAACACGCACGTTAAACCCATCTCTGTTGCCCGTGATGACAGGCAGCATGTCGGGGCTGAAGCTGGAGGTCGCCTGGGTCACTTTAAAGGTGACATTCCGGAGGTCCAGGACCCCTACACTCATGTCTTCCAACATGGCGAGTTCCTCCCCTTTAAGACGAGAGAAGAGCTCAGAGTTCAGACATTCAGATACATGTACTTCATACATAAGTGCAATGTGTTTGTATGTTTACCATAGGTGCTCAGCAGCCCCTCAAACTGGACCAATAAGCCAATAGTGTGGAGCTGTCTGAGGAAGCCGCTGTCACTTAGAGAGTTCCTCAATTTAATCACAAATCCACAGATCAGGGCCGTCAGCTACAGAGACATATGTATATTATTAGAAGGGATATTCACTTTCACTTTCACAGTCAGCTCGGGAAATTGCATTATTAAAGTGTTTTGTAGATTACTCTGAAAGCAGAACCATTTTCAACACGAAAAACACACAAATCACTTTTTTCCAACCGTGGGAAAATTATTTATGGCGTAAACACCCATATGGCAAAACAAACTAATAATTTAGGGCCACAGTATATTTAAAATATATGCTAAATAAATATTATACACAGCACAGTTTAAGGAAATATCAAATTGAAATTATATTTTGTTTAAACCTTTAAATTTAAAGGTTTAATATATTGCTACATATATTACAACAATACTTAAAGCAGCAGAAAAATCAATTTCCAATCTTAAAATACATTTTGGGTAAATACAAATATATATAATATATTTTTTAAATAAACAGTTTGAACAATAAAAATATATTTAGATTGAAAAATAAATATTTAGTAGGTAATACAAATTAGAAACACTTCAAATGTATTTATCCAAATGTTATAATCTATTTTAGCAATATACTTTTTGGTATCATTTATTTGTATATTTTGAAATATACTTAAAGTATATCAGAAAATATTTTTTTCTGCATAGACAGAATGATTTTTTGTTGTTGTTATTTTTCATTTTTAATAAAACCAATTTAAAACATTGTAAAATGTTCAGCTTTACCCTTATTGGTATCAAATCAGCTGAAATATTGCACAGATGTAATATTATGGGTGATGGTTTTCACAGAGTTTGATAACGGAGAAGAGTTTCTCATTTCTGTGGAAATCTTTCTACAGAGCACATTCTACGTGGGCCTGGTTATAACTGATTGGCAATACAATGATGGTGTTTATCTCTTTAAATAGTCTGTACTAACTGTCTGACAGAAGACCACATCTCTGCGGTACTGTAGAGACAAACTCATGGCGATAGTGGGAGCGCTGTCTTGCATCAGTAGAAACACCATGGACTTCTTGGCTTTGTCGCTCATCATTGCTACACACTCGTTCAGAGTGGTCAGGAGAGGATACAGAGCTTCACTCCATTCACCTAGAGCCATAAACACAGACAGCTAACATCAGGAACATTCAGAAAACTGGACAAAGCCCTCAAATATAGCTGCAGCTGGAACAAATAGTTTGAGAGGCTTACCAGGAGAGGAGCCTTCCACGCTGGGACTGCCATCTAAAGTGGGACAGAGAGTAACACGTGCTGTTAAAGACAACGCTGCCAATGCTAATTACTGCAAAAGCCAACGGTAGAGCAGATCTGAACACTCTATGTGTGAAAATGAAATCTTGTCATTTTTGATTTGTTAGCATATACATGCATATTGAAACGTAAGCAACTACAAGCAGGCATTTAGCTTCAGAGTCTCTACCAATGAGACCCTTGTGAAAAAGAAGTGTGCTTACTGTATAGAATGTGCACTTGTAGTGTACTTAAAATCTTTAAAGTGTATTTTTTGAAACCTATACTAACAGATAATATAATATTAATAAAATGGAGTACACTATTTTTAAATATAAATTTTCATTCAATAAGTATCCAAAAACGTTACATTCAGTTCACACTTAAGTATGTTTTTTAAAGCATTATTTCCATAATAAGTACTTGTTTTAAAATCATAGCTCTTTTTCAAAAAGGACTCCTTGATATCAAGCAGAAATGTGGCACATTCGGCGTGCAGAATTAAGGGATGTAAAACTGAAAGCATCTGTGCTATTTGAGCAGTTCTAAAAGGAATCAGAACGCCTAACACGGTGGAACCTACAGGAGAGAGTGTTAGGACTGGATGGGCATGCAGGGTTCAGTAAG